>PVLD010006218.1:0-102890 GCA_004027595.1 Dinomys branickii
ATTCAAAACTTGTTCTGGGTGGGGTTGAGTTTTGAGACTGCGTTTTGTTCCTCTGTTTTCCCATTTTTGGGTATCAGATTCAAAATGTGGAGCTATAAATTCCCCAGGCAGTTCAGCAGGCAAAGGCCTGCTGCAGAGGCTGCTCCAATGATTCCTTCTCTTTGGGAGAATGTCCCTTAAGCTGTCTGCTGAGATTTCCACTTCTACTCCCTACCCCGAGACCTGGCTGGGGCGTATAAACAGCTCGCCGCCCGAGGGGTCTTGCAGACAGGCCACTCAGGTGTTCCTCCCTGGGTGGAGCTCCTTCCCCCCTCACAAATCCCCTAGGGGCGCCTAGCTAGCTCCTCCTACCTGGGAGATCCCGCAGTCCTTAACGCTGCTTTTATGTCACTCGCTGGGCAGAGCTTCTTCTCGACTCAGGAAAAACCGGTTAGAGCGCCCACTCAACTCACCCTGGGATCCTGCAGGCAGGAATGCCGTTCAGATGTATCCCCGTGGATCGAGCTTTTTCCCCGACTCAGAAATCCCACCGATAGCAGCCGCTCCAGTTCGCGCAGCGCCGGCTGCGGGGGCAGGGCTCTGAGCGGGATCCCGGAACGCTGTCCAGATTGGCGCAATCTGTCCTAGTAGTTCGTTCTCTGAGTTTCCTCTGCTCCGTTGCCTCCAACAAATCCTGGTTACAGCCGTCTCTGAGCCGATCGGGTTCAGGAGCTGGAGGCTTTCCTCCCGCCGCAATCGCTCTCTCGGCTGTACGCAATTCGAGCCGAGCTGCGGCCGAAGCGCCTCACCGATCTCTCGGGCGCCCAGCTCTCAGGATCCACCCACTTCTCGCTGCCCGGCTTGTCCAGCCGGCCCTTTAATGCTCCTGCCGCGGAGAGCAGCCCGATCAGTTGGAATTTTGCATCCACGGACCGGGCACCCGCGCGCAAAGGATCGGTCTCTGGGAGAGATTCCCTCTGCCACTCACCTGGTCGCCATCTTCCCTGGAAGTCCAGTCTTCTGTTCTTACATCTGGTAATCTGAGCAACTTCGTTGAAAATAACAATATGTAATATAACAACCACTGTTAAGTCCTATCATTTTGTTTTGAAACCCTGTATCATAGTCATGTTTTTGCTTTGCTTTGTTTATGTCTGTGATGTTGGTATTTTGCTCTTGTTCTTTTTTTTACTAGTCTCTTTAAAATAAAAACAAACAAAAAGGGAAAGTAGGTCCATCCTTTGCCCTGACAGTGAGAGTCTCTCACTTTAGATCCTTCTTGTGTCTCCTAAGCACTCACAAATCAGGGAATCTATGAGTCCTTATTTTCTTTGAGAACCTGTAGGTCTTTGGGCAGCAGTGATCAATGACTCGATGATGTCAGGACTGCACAGGTCTCTGCTTTGTGCAAACATCTTAAGTTTTCAGGGTGAGCTCTACTGATCTGGATTTTCCTGTTTCACTGCATTTGTTGACAACCTCTTGAAATGATGCCTGACACTTTCGGTTATCTCTTCTTATTCTGTTTCTTTTTTGACACAGGGCCGTGCTATACAATTCGGACTGGCCTTAAACTAAGTATGTATTCTCAGCTGGCCTCGAACTTGCAAGAGTCCTCCTGCCTCACCCTCCCAAGTCTTCGAAGTACAGGCATGCACTGCCACACTTAGCTCTTTACTCTCTTAGTGGCAAATTAAACTGAATGATTTTCCAGTGTTACACCAATGTTGAATTTCTGGGGAAATGTCCATTTTGTAATGTATTATTTTTTCATTAGGTATTGCTAGTACATGTTGGATTTTATTTGATTTTTATTTTCTTTTTAAATATGTTTGCATCTATATTCATGAGGGATGTTAGTTCATAATGATGGTTTGGTTTTGGTATTCTACATAATGTTATCTTTACTGAGTTCAATAGACAGGTGTGTGCCAGTATGTCCAGCTACTACTTTTCTTTCTACTGTTTCTTATATTTTTATTTCAACTGTAAACAGTATTATAAAATTATCATTATGCAAAAGTATGAATCAACAAGTGCATGAAGTTAAGGTGAGGCTCACTTTGATACCAGCTCCCTTCTTCTGCTGCCTGCAGCCTTCAGAAAGCACAGTGCTAGCACTTGGTGTGGATCCTCCAGGAGATTTCCCCAGAGGCCTGAAGGCTTCCTCTACTAGATCTCGGTCCTGCTCTATCCCTGTCCAAGGTTGTGAGAATCCTAGGGAGCATGGAATCATTGTTGCTAAGGTCGGAAGCACTGACCCCACACTCAGTACCCCATCAGATGCATGATGTATACATCTGTTCTGTTTTTGTCCATAAATGTTAATGAATGTAAGTTCATTACATAAGAAAGAACACTACTGCAATAAGATTGAAAAAAATTAGAACTTTTAATCCAAAATAAAGAGCTCTGAAAAATTGTGCTTTTTGAATCTTTTATAACAATGTTCTTATGGGCATCTGAGACGAATATACACACTTCTCAGGTGAAGAAATACAAACAGCAAATAAATGTATGAAAAATGTTCAACATTACTGGTCATTTGAGAGATGCAAATTAAAGCAACACTGAGATTCCATTTCACCCCAGAAAGAATGGCTATTATCAAGAAATCAACCAGTAACAAATTCCAGAGGGGCAGTGAGGGAAAACAACCCTTCTCCACTGTTGGTGGGAGTGTAGGCTGGTGCAACCACTGTGGAAATCAGTGTGGAGATTCCTCAAAACACTAGGATTAGAGGTCCCATTTGACTCAGCTATCCCCTTCTGTGCATCTTCCCAGGAGAATTAAAAACATCATACCATAGCGATGTATGTGCACCCATGTTTATAGCAGCAGAATTTGTAACAGCTAGATCTTGGGAAAAAAAAACAAGTGCCCATCAACTGAGGAATGGATAAAAAAAGATGTGGTATTTTTATATAATGGAGTACTACTCAGCTATAAAGAAGGATAAACTTGAGACTCATATGTAAATGGATGCAACTGGAGACCATACTCATAAGTGAAATAATGCAGACACACATGTGTAAGCATCACATTTTCTTCCTACTGTGAGAAGCTGAAAGAGTAAATAAGATCCAAAATGTATAGTAGATACTGTAAAATGGGAAGAAACTTCAAAAGAAAGAGAAACTGAGATGGAGGAATGTAGAAAAGGAAGGGAAAAGTAAAAAGAAAAATATATGCATATATAAAAGTTAAGATAGTTATATTACTAGTTTCTCTTAGTTCATTGAAAAGAGGGGTTTGCGCTAATATTGTTTGGACAATTAAAGGCTGATATCTTTTACTCTGAATAACTAATTTAAAGATAACAATATGCAATGTATTAACCATTGTTACCTTCCTATTTTCTTGTTTTGAAATTTTGTTTTATTTTCTTCACTTTAATAAAAAGTGCTCTTAAAGCTGGGTGTGGTGGCACATACCCATAATCCCAGCACTTGGAAGGCTGAGGCAGGAGAATCGCTGCAAGTTTGAGGCCAGCCTGGGCTACCAAAGTATGTTGAAGACCAGTGTGTACTGCATAATGAAACCCTGTCTCAAAAAGACAAACAAAAGAGCTTTTAATGTATAGGGTGTTAATAAAACTAAATAAGGTGCCTCATTTCTTTGAGCACCCTTACTCGACCCTTGAGTACATCTTAATCTACCTCTAATAATCTTTCTCATGTCTCTTTAAAACTATAATAAAACTAAATAAGCTTTTTTAGAGAATGATGTAAATGAGTACATTTTCTTCACATGAAAAAGTTTAAATTATTTTCTACTTTTCATTCCACTTTTAAAAATTCCAATTTTTAAACCATATTTAATTGTAGTTTCTGACATAAACAAAAAATAATTTTGTACTACTATTACAGAAGTATGTACCATAATATTTTGACAATCAATATATTTTAGGATAGCAAATGATAGAATATCTTTTTAAATTTTATTGTCATTTTTATAGTCACTTGCCACACAAACATTTTTAAGCATATGATTATGTCTATGAAGCACTGCTTGTTCATATACAGACCCTGATATCTTTTAATTTTGGAATATTAATAATTTTATGAGGGGTACTACCCAGGTTATTATTAGCAACTTCTTTTTATATGTTCTATATAATTAAATATTTTACACATAATTATACCTCGCTTAAAAAAGTATCTACCTACTTTTTTATTTTAAAGAGAGTAGCAAAAAAAAAAAGAACAATAGCAACATACCAACATCACAGATGTAAACAAAACAAAGCAAGAGCATTAAAAGTGATACAGGGCTTCAAAACAAAATGATAGGAATTAACAGTGGTTGTTATATTACACATCGTTATCTTCAACTACGTTGCTCAGATTACCAGATGTAAGAATGGAAGATTGTTCAAACCATTAAAGAAAATAAAAACATAATTATTAAATAAAACATTAGAACAGAGTTTCACTACACAAGATGGTAGGAATTCGCCAATGGTTGTTCTATTGCATATTGTTGTCTTCAAATCAGTTGCTCAGATTACCAGATATAAGCATGCAAAATTGGTGAAAATATAAAAAATGTTAAGCATTAACTGTTCCTTTCAATATACCATCAGACATCTGCAGTGTATTTTATTTTCTTCACTTTAAAATAATAAAAAGTGCTCCTAAGGCCGGGTGTGGTTTTTCTATGGGGCCTCCATATATACACACACTCTGCCTTCCTTCTGTCTTTTTTCTTCTTTCCCTCATCCCAGGTGTTCCTTTCTCTGAGCAGTTTCTTTCCCTTTCATATCATTTATTGTACGTTTTGAGTTTTACTTACTCTTTCAGGTTCCTACACCAGGGAGACAATATGATGTTTGCTCATGTGGGTACAATTTATTTCACTTGTGAGTATGTTCTCTGGTTGCATCCATTTACCTAAAAAAGCCTCGAATTTATTTCTTTTTATTTTATTTTTAAGACAAAAGAACCCAGAATAACACAGAAACAATACAGAAAATAACAAGTTATAGAGAAGATAGTAGGGAATTGGCACTGGATGCTGTATAACATAATGTTACCTTCGTATTTGTTATAAAAAAATCAGTAAAGAAAATACCGAATTACAGAGGAGACAGTAGAGAACCATCACTGAATGCTGTATTACATAGTGTTGTCTTTGCATTTGTTAACACAAAAACAATAAAGGAAACACCAAATTACAGAGAAAACAGTAGGGGGCTGCCACTGGATATTGCATTACATAATGTTATCTTCGTCCCTGTTACTCAGCTATGTAGATGATGGCTTGTTCAATTAATCAATTTTCTCCACCTCACCTCCATTGTTCTACCACCCTGTCAGTGGTCTTCCCACTGGTAATAACTGCACTTTTGGTTTATTTACTCCCTCACGCTCTTACTTCGGGAAGAGACTTGGCTGCTTCTAAATATGCTGTATAATACGTGGGTGCACACAAATTGCTATGGCTGGAAGTGGAGAAGCACCCTTTGGCCAAGCCCTCACAGCTGTGGGGCGTCCAGTCAGGTAGGCGGGGTTACACAGCGAACCACCAGGCTCTGTCAGCGTGTCTGCGTCTATAGGCTTAGGCGAGCCTTCAGGGCCATCCCAGGGGCCAAGCAGAACGCCTGGTATGCCCCAGAGGTGGGGCAGAGCGCCTGGCACGCCCTGGGGGCCGGGCAGAGCTCCAGGGACAAGGCAGAGTGCCTGGTACGCCACAGGGGCTGGGTGGAGTAAAATTTATTTAGTTACTTGTTTCTTTCTAATGAATTGACCGTTACATTTCTAAAGTTCTGGAATGGCCAACAGACCATAGAAAGATACTACTTTAGGCTCCTGCTTGAAACCAACAGCTTCAGAAAAGTGCTGGCCTTGATTCAGGGCCATGAGTTTATCTTTTTTTATAGCTGAGTAATACTCCATTGTATAAAAATACATCCTTTTTATTCATTCCTCAGTTGACAGTCATTTGAGTTGTTTCCAAGATTTAGCTATAACAAGTTGTGCTGCTGTAAACATGGGTGCACATATATCACTGTGATATGATGTTTTCAGTTCTTCTGGGAAAATCCCCAGAAGGGGAATAGCTGGGTTTAGTGGGACCTCTAAACCTAGTTTTGTGAGGAATCTCCAAACTGATTTCCACAGTGGTTTCAGCAATCTACACTGCCAGCAATGGTGGGGTAGGTTCCTTTCTCCCCACAGCCTCTCCAGCATGTGTTAGTATCTACCTACATAATTATTATAAAACAAAAAGGTCACTAGCTTATAGCATGTGCAGTGTTTTTCCAAGGATTTTTTTATCACTAGTCTTATCCGTAGGTCTCCTTGCATATCATGTATTTTCACCCTATCCGCCCTTCATCACAGTGCTTGGCTTACTGCTCTTCATTCCCTTCCTTTTGTCAAATAATTATCTTCCCTCTACTTTCTTGTCCTCTTGTATTACATTGCACATATTAAGAATATGTGATATTTGTCTTTCTGAGACTGTCTTATTTCACTGATGTCCAGATATATCCAGTTTTCTAAATGATAAATTTTAGTTCTTTATGGGCGAATAATCACTCATTGTGCTTATATATCATATTTGCTTTACCTATTCTTCTGTTGATGGGCATCTTTTCTGCGTCCATATATTGGCTATTGTGAATTTTCCTCCAAAAAATATCAGTGTACAATAAATACAGTATGCTGACTTCGATTCCCTTGGGTGTATGCAAGGGAGTGATCTGCCTAGATCAAACGGTAGCTCTATTTCTAATTTTCTATGGGGCCTCCATATTGATTTCCATAGTGGCTATAATTTACAGTGCCCCAGCACTATAGAAAGGCTCCTCTCCCCAGCCCTGTATCCTTGTGCACATCTTACTATTTTTGTATTCTTGATGACAGGCATTATAATTTGGGTAAAGTGGAAACCAAATGTAGTTTTGATTTTCATTTCCATATTGGTAAGGATGTGGAACATTTTCATATATATTGGCTACTTGTTCTTCTTTTGGGAACTGTTTATTCAACTCATTTCCTCGTTTATTGAATGAGATATTTGGCATTAAGATTTTTAGCTCTTTTTTATTCTATGTATTGATCCTCTGTTGAAACAGCTATTTTCTTTAGCGTGCAGAAACTTAAGGTTTAAAAGTTTAAAGGAAAATAAAGATTTTAATTTTATTAGTCTCATTTGTTGATGTTTGCTTTTATTTCCTGTGCTATTGAAGTCTTAATCAGGAAGTAATTGCTTGTGTCTATGGTTTCAAGTCTTTCCCCTGTTTTCTTTGAGTAGTTTCAAAATTTCCTGTTTTATGGCTAGGCCTTTGTTCCATTTTGAATGGATTTTTGTAAAGATGAGAGCTAGGTATTATATTTCAGTCTTCCACAAGTGGATATCCAGTTTTCCCAGTATCATTTGTTAAAAGATGTTGTCTTTTCTCTAATGTATAGTTTTGGCCTTTTTGTCAATAGGGTGGTTATTGTTGTGTGGCTTTGTTTCTGTGTATTCTACTCCATTAGCCTATATGTCTATTTTTGTGCCAGTATAATGGTTTTTATTATACAGTAAACTACAAGGCTAAAAAGTAATAAAGGTTAATAATAATAATAGAATAATAGAGAGGTTAGGAAAAGGGAAATGGAAGAAGCGAGATTTTAAAAAGAAAGCAATGATAGAACGAGAAAGATGAGAAGGAAAACAGATTTAAAAATGTAATGAAAGAACAAAAAAGGAGCGTTAGCTGTAGCAATTAGACAAGTGAAAGAAACTGCCAGGGGTTGATCAGATAATGGGGAGAAGTATAATTAAGAAAAGTAAAAGGCAAATTTCAAGGTCCAGGAGAGACAGGAAGGAACTTGTCTGTAGTGTACAAGCACACTCCTCTCCTTGGTTCACCCACTTTCATTAGCAAGCGAGAAGCACAGTACAAGGGGTGGTGTACTTTTCCTAGAACAGTAACTGTGGAACAGAGTAATAAAATGGGGAACAAGTTTAGCATTTTAAAGGGAACAGTTAGGGTCCTTCCCCTTACCTGGATGTCTGCATTTGGTGCACCATCCTCAGTAGATAATTACTTCAGGAGGCTGTGAATATGAGCTTTCCCACACAACCAGAGCATGTAGCTATTTGCAAACTCTGCTGTACCAGAGGCAAGTCATACTGGCTTTGGACCATAGGATCCCAGTCACATATCCTTGTCCCAGCATAGTAAAATATTATCTCATCTCCCCTGCTCCCCAGTAAGAAATAAAAAGAATAAGGATAGGAAAGGAAGAAGTTAAATTATCGTTATTAGCAAATGACATGATATGGAACATAGAAGATCCTAAAAATTCCATCAAAAAACTCCTAAATGTAATAACCAATTTCAGTATTGAAGCTGGATACAAAGTCAACACTCAAAAATCAATAGCATTCTTGTACATAAACAATAAACTCACAGAGAGAACTTTCCCAATAGCATTGAAAAAAATGACATACTTAGGACTTGTAGTGGTTGATACATTGTGTCAACTTGAGAAGTCCAGAAGCTTAACGAAGTGACTCAGCAGTTCTACATCCTGGGGTATAAAGGACATGCTTTTACTACTCTAGGGTGTTGTGCATTGTGTCATCAGAAGTTTAGAAGTTTAACTAAGTGACTCAGCAGGGGGCCAGCACCCTCAGCCTGTCCAGGAGGAGGGCACAGGAATGGAGGTGGTGTGGCTGTAAAGCGACCACCCCAACAGGTAGCCTCAGTACAACAAAAAGGGAAACGAGGAAGGACTGATGGCTGGTTCTTTGGAGGAGCTCCAGTCTTTGCCTTCGGTTTGGACTGAAGCTGGTCATCTCCTGGCTTCTAGTGCACACTGGCTTCTGCCTGGCACTCTTCAGCCTTTGTCATAGACTCTTTAGGCTTCAGCACAGACCCATGGGCCTCCTGATGTGGACTTGCATGGGACACTGCAATGAGCTCTAGACCTTGGACTGGATCCTTTAGCCTCCAGCGCGCAGACACCCTCCGCATGGCTCCTTATCCAACTCTGTGACTGACCATCATAACCCAATCTTGTAATTTGCTATACATGTGTGTATCTTGTGTTATATCTATTTCTCTAGTAAACTCTGAATGATACAGGAGTCATTCTAATGAAGGAAATAAAAGACTTTACATTAACAAATATAGTATCTGAAAAAGGAGTTTGAAGAGGATATCAGAAAATGGAGACATATGCATTGTTCTTGAGTAGGAAGAAACAATATAGGGAAAATGACCATATTTCAAAAATTGCTACACAAATTTAATGCAATTCTAATCAAAATACCAATAGAATATCTCACAGAATTAGGAAAAACAATTCTAAAATTCATCTGGAACCAGAAGAGATGTGGAAAAGCATAAACAATTCTGGAAAACAAAGGCAAGGCAGGGGGCATCACACAATCCCCGACTGGAAATTGTACCAGTGATAAAAACAGCATGCTACTGCCAAAAAAAATCTGATGGAATAGATTTTTATAAGATTATTTATAATAGTCACCCAATGGAACAGATTAAAAGATGCAGCAAAAACTCCCAACACACTCAGCCACCTTATCTTTGACAAAGGGGCAAAAGATAGCGGATTGTAGTGGATTGACAACTGGTGGTCCGCTTATAACCGCCAGCTGAACTGAATAAGCATGGTGCTAGGTGTGGGAGGCCCACCTGGGGACTGTTGCCAGCAGCATAAGAGGCAGAACTGGAGAAGAAGAATACAGGGTGTTGGAAGCTGAGAGGCTTTTGGGAACTGGTAGAACTTATAAAAAGCTGCTGTTTGTTTTGGAGGAGCTTGCTATGCTGGGTTTCCTGATGAACTTGGCTGTTTTCATCCTCCATGGAGTTCAGGACCTCAGTGCTGAGAATGGTTTTGGTTCACTTTCGGGGAGCTCTGGTCCTACTTTGAGCATCACTTCCTGGCTCTGGAGGGGAAGATGGTGCACTGCTGGTCTCCAGGAGGAGCTTGCTGCATTGGCTTCCCTGATGGGAACTCGGCCATCTTGATCATTGCAGGAGCTCAGGACCTCACTGTTGCTGAGGATGGCTGTGGTAACTTTCAGGGGAGCTTTGGTTCTTCTCAGCATCACTTCTTGTCTCCAGTGCAGAACCCTCAGCCTGCTAGCACAGATCCTCTATCCCACTGGCACAGACTTCCTAGATTCCACAACTGACCTTTGGGCCTTTGCAGTGCAGATCCATGAAACAGGGCTGCATGAGATATTGCTATGGGCTGTGGGCTTCCAGTTGGATTCGTGAGAGGCATTGTTATGAGCTCCAGGTCTTAAGCTGGACTCATGTAGGACGTTATTGCAGGATCCAGGCCCTCAGCTGGATTCTTGGTCTGTAGTGTGGGGACAAATTTCCTGCACTTTTGTGTATCAGTCTTTGAGTGACTATTATAAATAATCTTATAAAATATGTGTCCTGTATTATATTGTTCTCCCTTGTAAAATAAGCCCCAAAACAACACAACTGAAAAAAAGACTCTTACTAAATGATGCTGGAAAAACTAGCTTTCCACATGCTTAAGATTACACCCAGACCGATGTCTGACATAATGCACTAAACTAAAATCGAAATGGATTAAAGATCTAAATATTAAAACAGAAACACTAAATCTGGTGGAAGACAGAATAGGCAGAACTCTTGAAGACATAGATGTAGGCAAAGACTTCATGACCAAAACCTAGATCACACAGGAAATATTACAAAGAATCAACAACTGGGATCTCATCTTATTAAAAGCTTTTGCACAGAAAAAGAAACCACAACAGAGTAAAGAGATAACCCACAAAATGGACAAAAATTTTACTACCTGTCCCTCACATGAAGGACTCATATCCAGAATACATAAAGAACAGAAAAAAGTCAGCCTCCTTAAATTTAAAGACCCAACCCAAAAATGGGAATCTGAAATGTATAAAGAGTTCTCAGATGAAGTAGGAATAGCAAACAAGTATGTGATTAAAATATTCGACATCACTGATGGTTTGAGAAATGCAAACTAAAGACTGAGATTACCTCTGACTCTGGAAAATATGGCTATTACCAAGAAACCCACCAATAACAAATGTTGGTGGGTCTGTGGAGAAAAAGAAAGCATTCTCCACTGTTGGTGGGAGTGTGGACTGGTGCAACCACTGTGGAGATCAGTGTGGAGAATCCTCAGAAACTAATATTAGTGGTTCCATTTTTGGTATCTTCACCTTCTTGGCATTCTTCTCAAGAGAGTTAAAAACATCATACCACAGGGATGTATGAACACCCATGTTTAAAGCATCACAATTTGTAATAGCTAAATCTTGGAAACACCCCAAATGCCTATCAGGCAATGAGTAGATAAAGAAGATGTTGGGGTTTTTTCATACAATGCATCCTGCTCTGCCATAAAGAAGAACAAACTTGATACATTTCTAGGGAAATGGATGAACCTTGAAATCATGCTCTTAAGTAAAATTAATTGGACACACATGTGTAAGTATCACATTGTTTCTCTGGTGTGAGAAACTGAGAGTGCAAGTAAGGACCATACTGTGTGATACACATTAGGAAATGGGAAGAAAATGTGAAATGGGAAGGGGGAGGAGAGAGTGAGAAGAGGGAAAGGCAAATAAAAGAAAATAGAAGGAAAAATGGAAACAGAGCTTTTGTAAGTGAGGGGAAAAAGGATTGAAGGGAGGGCAATGGATTAGGGAAAAAAGAAGAATCAAGATATATGATGCACAGGTACAAATTCCCTATGATGAATGGAATCACTATGCATGTTTAAAACGTACCAATCAAGTTAATTTTTAAAAGAATTTTAAAAGAAATATGATTTGGTAAAATTAACCTCCAAAAAGAAAGAAAGCATAGTGGTGCACTTCTTTAATCCTGGCACTTCTGGGAGGCTAAGGCAGAAGGGTCACAATTTGAAGCCCATGATTTTGCATGAGCGAATTGACAAGACCCTGTCTCAAAATTTTAGACAAGCTGATGATGCAGCTAAGTACAAGGCTTTGCATTTAATCCTCAATAACACAAAAAAGAAAGAAAAAAAGTGAAAGAAAAAAAATAAACAAAGGTAATTATTTCAAAACATTCCTCCACATCAAGATGTTTAGTGGGCAATTTCATTCCAGATCCTGAAGTATTGGAATCCCCCCACTATGGCAGGATAGTGAGTTGAAACTGGGCCTGTTGGGTTTCCACATCCACAGTCTTTGTGTAGATGCCGAGTTCTGTCCCACCTTTCCCACTAGGCAGGGTCAGTCAACAGTGTGTTGTCTGCCTCAGGACTCTATTCACTCCAGAGGCTGTTCATGTCTGTACCTTTCTTGGTCTTCTGAAGCACTACTCTCCCCAAACCCTGTGCAGTTTGTGTGGTGCCCCCTTGCTCCAGAAGCCTCTCCATCCATGCACTCCAGGATGTGACACCTGTCCCAGCATATCCCTGATCATACAGATGCCCAAGGCAAACAGATCAGTAATTTCTGTCCTGAAGGTAGCGGAGAGGGGGCCAAGCAGCCTGCTGAAATTAATTCTGGCATTTTCAGGCCCATGACCCTGAGAAACCAGTGTTTCTTCTCACTACAGAGGACAGGAGCACTGTATCCTCCACAACCTGGGCTTACTTCTGCTTAAAATTCTAAGGGTACCTGTAACTCATCCTCCCCCTTGCCACAACTGCCTTGTGAGGGGGTCTCCCATCCAGTCAGTGTAGTAGACTGACACTAGAAATCCTGAACTGTGGTTGTTCCCTGATTTTGATTACCAGAGTAGTTCAGTATTAAACAGCGAACTCCTCCAAGAGGAGTTTTTGAGAAATGGTTTCTGATTATATCACGCCCAGATATTCTGGCCTCTGCCATAGTTTTCTTATCCAAAACAGGACTGCCAAGTGGAAGGAGTCATTTTCAGAATAAAACTCGACACTGAATTTTCAGTTTGTAATAACTGTGGGTTTTTCTCGGACTAGTGCTGCCAATCTCTTTTCTTAAGTCACTGGAGCTGCTGACCCTGTCCAAGCTTACCTTGTGTGTGTGGAGATCGGCCTTCTTCCCCAGGAGACAGAGGAGCATTCCAAACTTGACTTTGTGCAGTTTCTCTGTAATTTCTAGCCTTCCTGCCAGCTGTCTTGTGATTCCCAGGGCTCTTCTGTTTTTCTAAGTTATCGTTTAGCAAATGTCTTGGTTTCAGGCTATAGAAAAACTGTGATTTGCCATGGGCTTTTAATCTGCTCTGTTTCCTCTTTTTTTTTTTTTTTTTTTTACTGTGAATGGGTGTTGACACTTTACACTCATTTGTACAAAGGCAATTCACAGAAGAACTGCTTTGGAAATAACTCAGTGTCCGCTTCCAGGTTCTCAGTGAATGGGAGGAGAAGGCACTGCAGATCTTTGCAGCGCTAGCTGTGAGTAAAGATACCTATCCAGACAGTGCATCCCACGATAAATTCAAACTTGGGAATTACTGTCAGCATATAGCAAATTTTATGTTTGCGCTTGAGTGTTGGCAATGGTTGGATAAATGTAAAAAGATGCACTCAGCTGACATATATTGTGTACAAATAGGAATAGTCCTTTTAGGACAAGGATGCAATTTAAAAATCGACCAGCCACCTCAGTTCATCTTTGGAATGAGCCAACTCATCCATATTAGTGAGACAACTTTCCATCTGATATTATGCAAGCCCCCTAAAATTTCACAAACTGAAATCCTCTCACAACTACTTTCACAAACAAATTTCTGGAGGGCTGGGGATATAGCTCAGTGACACAAGCACCTGCCTGGTAAGCGCAAGGTCCCAAGTTCAATTCCCAGTACCAAAAAACACAAAATCCTAAACAAACAAATTTCTGGAGTATTTTAAAGATAAATTGCCATGTTTATAATAGTATGTATGTATGTGTGTATGCAAAACTGCGTTCCCTTCGTTATTTCACTTCTGTGTTCTTTTTTGTGTTTCGCAAACTGTCCCGATCACTTTGTAATTTTATGATCAGATTTGTGAACCTCAGAGATTTTCAGGATTGCACGTATTGCATTGTAGTACAACTGGCTCTAAAGAGTGGAATTTTCTTCAGGATAAATTCCTAGCTGAGTAAGTCACAGTTCAGAGTGGTGTAAAAAGTATGTTACAAAGAAAGTGGAAATGTAGAAGTAAAAAGAGTGCTACCAGGATGACAGAAATAAAGATTTAAGAATTTTTGTTATAAATTTGCATTTACATAAGCATAAATATTTTGTAGTTACTTTTAAATAATGTTGAGTCAGAATGAAGTCAGTGTAATCCGTAAAAGGGAAGGTGACACAAAAACAAAGACTCCGAGCCTGATGGGGCGTTGGAGACCTCTGCAGTGGGCTCCAAACTGTCACCCAACAGTTCTCTTTTGTAAGTAAGAGGAAAGATGCGGTGACATTCTCTGTGTGCAGCTTTTCTTGTCCTCTGCAACCATGCTGAATGGGTGCCATTTGTTTGGTAGGCCCCCTCTTCTAGCATGTACATCCGTCCTGTTCCCTCCGAGAAACGCGCATCCTCAGAGGGAAGGGGCCGGGCCCAGCCCCGTTTTCTGTGGAGACAAACCCCGCCCAGCCTAGCGCACCTTCTGAAAAGCTGCTTCCCCTATATAATCATGAGAAAGCATTAGGAAAGATAAAAAAGGCCCGCGGAGATTTACACATGACCCTGACCAATATAGTCGAGTTTTTAATAGTATCAGCTATCTGTTTAATTTAATCTGGGAAGATGTGCTATTTTCGTTTACTGAGACCCTTGGTAAGAGTAAACAGAACCAAATCCTACAGCAGCAGCTCAAATGGGCAATCCCTATTCCGCAGCCCATAGAAATGAAAAAGCAGACAGGAGAATTCTACCCTCATGAGAAAAGATACAACACCTTCTGAATTTTTCCACTGGCTTCTCAATGAGTCCTGAGGACGTAAAAAAGAAAGAGTTGATGTAGCTATCTTATGAAGGGGGGCTGCAAAAACCCTTTACCAGAGAGATCAGAAAGCTCCACAGGAGACACAAGTCCGATGCACACAACTGATAGTGGCCCTTGAGGGGCATCTCAGTGAGACAGGGCTCCACAGGGGAGCTGTGTAGTTACTGAAAAGAGGGGACTGCCCCAGATTCAGGCATGAAAAGAAAAAGAGATAAAATTCTCAGCATTCTCTGTGAGAACTGCAAGCCGATCCACCAGTCTGATGAATGTCCCTGGAGGGCCTCCACAGACAAGTGAGGGTCCCCAGGACACCACACCCGGCCCTCACCCAGATGTTAGTAGAGGTACGAAAGGCCCAGATACAGTCTCTCTGACCTACTGTGATAAAGAAAGATTAAGAAAACAGAGAGTTTAACTTGCTACTTATGCAAAACTTATACTGTGATATATTTGACTATCAGGATGCCCAGTCTATACTAATAACTACTTATGAAACCTACAGTTACTATGTTTAAAACAAAATATTTGTGTTCAATAATTTTTTGTCTTTAGTTTTCTTTCAAGATTTCACTCAGCTGGGCATGGTCGAACACACATGTAATCCCAGCATTTGGGAGGCTGAGACAGGAGGCCAGGCTAAGCTGTGTAGTGAGTTCAAGGCCATAGTGAACTGCATAAAATACATCTCCAAAAAATATCCACTTATCAATGGGCTGATTTAAAAAGAGAAAAATAAGATAAACTAAAAAGAGAAAAAAGTACCTTTCAGGTAAATGGCATGTTTCTGCTCAGGTGCATACCAGTCAAAATGAGATAAAAGATGGGTTTGATTGATAACCTGAGTAGAGGCAGCGCATTCCTCTTAAATGACATTCTATTAAATATGACACAATTGGGTAAAAGTTTGTGTAATTTAATATCTTGTAATTAGATTAAGATGGCTATGACTGGCTAAAAGGTTGCAATGTAAACTCTTGAACATGTTTTAAAAATAATAACAAAATTTCATGGCTCTAATGCAACAATGTAATTATAATTGTTATGTCAAAATGTTATGCTGTCCTCAAGTGTTCCCTATAAAACTGTGTAATTGTTACCTGTTGACATTCTGCAGGTGTTTGCCTTCTGAAAAGACCATGACTGGGGGGTCAGTAACAGTTTCATAATCACGTTCTCTATTTCAAAAGTGTTTCATATCTAGATGTGATCCTAAGATTAAACCTACTGGTCTCATTACAATGCTGGTGTAACTGGTCCTTCTGAGTGTTCAGCAACTGAGATTTAGAGACCAGAACAAAATAACAGGGCTAAGAAGTCAGCCCTGAAGGGAGGCTGCAAAAACCCTTTACCAGATTTTGGCCATGGCCCTCCAAAGTCAACAAGGACCCAGGACAGTCCTTGGGGACATATTCTATGAGATCCTACACCTTTAATGAGCCACTCAACCTCCTCAGCAAGGAGACTGTTGGACCTCAGAGAACAAGAATTGATCACTGTACAGTGTTCTAGAAAGGAGGTTATCAGAGAGACCAAATATTGCTCCAACTTCTAAGGAAGCCACATAGTCCAGAAGGACCATGACCCATCTGGGCAGCTGACAGGGACAGAGAGGCAAGAGTCTCTACACATGGTCCCACTGGTAACACTTGGAGAGCCATAAGTGACTTTGATATTTGAAAAAAGTTTAATTTTTGCCTCACTTCCACTTAGTCTTGAGTACTTAGCAGGAACAGTATAAGCAAAGATAATTGTAATATAGACTAAACTTAAGAAAGGGGGCTTTAATCAGTCACCCTTAAGACTCCCCGAAAGTTGCAGAGCCACATTTACACTAGGACACATTTAGGCAAGTTCCTCTAACCTCCTCCTCTCACGGGAAAATCTTTCATATGTTGGATATATTTTGCATCATTTATATCTCATGCTTCTAGCAAACTTTTCCTGCTTGTGGTTGGGTTTGATAGAAGCAGAACCTGGAAGAGAATATACCAGCAGGTGGTTCACTGGGGGGAAGTTCAGGAGAAGGTGAAGGAAGCAGGCGAGGACGAGGAAAACAAGAGCATGGCTCACTCTGCAGCCAACCTTAGCCCAATCCCACACGGAGCCTGAGGACACTGGTTGTGCTACACACAGTTCCTAAATTAAAACAAAGGAAAAGTCCTTTTGTGACTGCATGTCCCAGAGTCCTTACATATTGTAGGGTTAAACTACTTTCTATATTTCCTTTTCTAAAACATTGGATTTACCTGTGAGTGCAAGAATCCATGTATGACCTATTTTACTGGGTGTTATTTCTGAACATTAGTTTTTCCTCTGTTATAGTCTGCATGTCAAAACAATGAACATTCTAAAAGCCAATCCATTAATGAATGAAAATGCTGACTTTCCCACCCCCAAAACCAGAGCTTTATGAAATATCACTTGTATTTTCATAGACTCTAAGCCTCAATAAGCTCAGAAGTAAAATCCTAATACTTGTCTAAGCTCCTCCATCTACACCACCACCCCTTCCCATCTCAGTTACTTAAAAATCCATATTTCCATCTGCGACAGAAGCCTTAAGTCAGCCTTGACTCTTGTAGCGAGACAGACATGCTGAGTGGTAGGTATAAGGCCAGGTTCTGATCTGAGGGAGCGGAGCTGCAGAACCACCCTCATGTACAGCACCTCGGGAACAAAGGTCCTACATCAAGAGAATACAGGACAGCCTCTCAGAGTGGCCATTTGTTGAGTAAGTGTCAGTGTGTGATCATGCAATGGCAAGCGAAAGTACCGAAATGACACCCAGGATTTGGAGGCAGATTTATATAAACAGGCACTGATCAGGACCATTCCCAAAATATCAGGCCCCAATTTCTGGTGGTCTAGGGCTTATATGGGATAAGCAAGCAGGAAGTACAGAGGCAGAATGACTTGTCAATTGGGGGTTGTTTTATACAATGTGCATTACAATGACCAGCTGTTTCTGAGGAACAGCAGCAACTGGAACTGGAACATGAACCCGAGCAACTAATATACTGGCTGGAGGGGCATTTTCTGCTACAAGAGAAGGTGACTGGAAACACTGGAAAATTTTGCCAATAAACTAAAAATGATGGAGTGCAGTTTTCTACTGACACAGCGTTTTTTTAGTCTTTTTATTGTAAAGAGAATAAAAATAAGAAAAAAACTATAGAATTTCAAGATGATAGGAAATTAAAAATGGCTGTTATATTGCACATTGTTACCTTCAAAGTGGTTGTTCAGATTACAAGATATAGGCTGCAAAATTGATCAAACAATTAAGCATTAGCTATTCCTTTCAATAAACCAATCAAAATTATTTTACCTATATTGTGTGTATATATAATTTTTCCCTTTGCCCCATCTCAGTTGTTCTTTGCATTTGAGCAGTTTCTTTCCCTGTCACAATATCTAGTATACCTTTTGAGTTTTATTTACTGTTTCAGGTTCTTACACTAGGGAGATAATATGATGTTTATACATATGTGTCTCATTTATTTTACTTATGAGTATGGTCTCAAGGTGCATCCATTTACCTACAAAAGTCTCCAATTTATCCTTCTTTATGGCTGAGTAATACTCCTTGTATAAAAATATCACATCTTTTTTATCCATTCCTAAGCTGATGGGCACTTGTATTGTTTCCAAGATTTAGCTATGACAAATTGCACTGCTATAAACATGGGTGCACATATATCGCTGTGGTATGATGTTTTCAATTCTTCTGAAAGAATACCCAGAAAGTGGATAGTCAGAATACCATAATATTTATAATAGCTTCCGGCCACGGAAGGCGGTGTTGCCACCCCCCTTCTTCCGCCAGCGCCCCCCACCAGTCAGCATTCCCTGCATTCGCCTAAATGAAATATGTCTCTAAGTATTTCTGTGATAAGTAATAGACTACACGCATCAGATAGTCGCACCTCCTTTCAGATATAGCAAAGTTCCACCTAGATGACAATTTCCTGTGGAGTGGCTGCGCCTACATTCTGAAAGTCGCCCAAGTAACCATACACCATCTTTGGTGCTGTAAAAACTACATTACCCTGGAGTCCCTGTGGCTCTAAGCCAATCAGGATCTAAGAAAGGGTCGTTTCCGTTGCTGGAGAAGATATGGGGCGGGACTTCCTATTTCCTTCTCTAGCGGACATGTTGTTTCCCTTTGCGTTAGTAGGTTGGCTATGAGAACGTCTCTTCGGGCCCCTAGTGACAGGAAAGGGAAAACGTGAGAGAAAGCGTTGTCGTCCAGAGGCTGGCCTGAGACTCCACGGTGTCACCGCCCCTGCGATCCGGCGCTGGGCTGGGCTCTGCTGTGAGAGTGGAACCCCGATCCCCCGACTGTCGCGCTCTCTCTCCTTGGTCCTCAGGACCGATGGCGGTGGCCGCGCTGATGGACACCGCGCAGGTGGGTGCGTCCCCGGGTCTTGCCCTGCTCAAGAATCTGAATTCTACTCCAGACTTATAGGTCCGGAGCAGTGGAGGTGCTTGTGGTTGAGTTCTTTTCTAACAACCAGTTACGTGAGTGATGGAAGGATGTCTCGGGAACCGGCACCTGCATGTGCAAAAGCTCAAGTGCGACATCGCTGGGGCTGGGGTATTCACGGGACCTGGGCAGCTGGACCTCTGCCCAGAGAGCGGTAGGAGCCATGGAAGCTTCTCAGTGGAGGAGAGATGCAATCTGGAGGTTTAGAGTATTCCAGGCTGTCCAGGGAAAAATAGTGTGGTTGTGGAACAGATTAGAACGGTGAGGCACACTAGGATTGAGAACTGGTCCAAAGGAACGTTAGTGCAGATGAGACCCTGAAAACAGAGGTACAGAAGGTAGTCAGAGTTCCAGATCGCTGTGTAGGCCAGAGCCCTTGGGGGTTCTTCGTGGTTTCTTGCTTCTCACAGTCTCCCTCTCTCCACAGGTTGCTGTGAGCTCAGAAGTAATTATGGCCCCTAAACAGGTGAGGGAAGAATGCCCATGGTCTCACCCAGCCCACCCTCATCTATGCGGTCTGCAGGACTGTGATAACATGAAGAACAGTTTCCTGATGCTTTTTTATTTCTAGAGTCTGAAGACCTTAGAGTAATTCCCCAGCTCAGGGTCCTGAGTCCAGGCTAAGGGTGATATGGAGAAGTTCCCATTTCTACCAGACATTGGAATAAGGCTGGAAAATTGTTCTAGGTACATGAGCCAACATTAGCAAATACCTGAGGTGACATTGAGATGGGAGTTGTAAAGAAACTTCATGTCACACAGACATGGTGGCACATGCCTGTAATGCCATCTTTTGGGAGGCTGATGCAGAGGGATCGGGTCAAGTTCAAGGCCAGCTTGGGCTACATAGTGAGCCCATCTGGAACTACATAGCAAGACCCTGGACATACCCCCTGCAAAAAAAAAAACACCTTGCACAAGCTGCAGGTCTGTTGCGAAGGGCAGAGAGGCAAAAGTCAGGCATGAAATTGGTGACAAAGAGGTAAGGCCTCTATTTCAAGTGCAGTGGGAAGTGTGGAGCGGGGGAGAGAGGTAATCGAACCCAGTTCCTAACAGCCTCCCTCTGAATGCCAATCGGAGAGCTAAATAGGTTTGATAAAAGTTTGTTGAGGTGTGGTTGGGGCGAGGAGAGCAGAGAGAAAGGTTATGTTATTCCAGGTGAGTGAGGACAACAGATGGCCAGAAGGGTGGTTGTGTAGATAGGAGAAGTGATTGGATTGAACTTTCTCATGTGAGACAGAAAAGCAGATACCCCAAGGGTTTTGAACTTACAAGTGAGAAGGATAGGCACTCCGTATCTGAGATAGGCAGGTCAGTGTTAGAAGGATCTGTTATTGTGAATATCAGGATTTTATGTATGGCCATGTGAAGAGTCTGAGAGGTCCCACAGGACGCTGAGTGGACGTGTCAAGTAGACTGGTGGACAGGCAGGAGCGGAGTTACATACAGGGGTTCAGGGTGGAGGCAGACAGAAGGGGGAAGACGGTGTAAAGACTGGTGTAGGGTGGAGAATTGCAGTACAATGGCAGTGTAGTTAGGAAGCTGGAAATAGGAGGGTGGAGGCTACCAGCTGGTGGAGGAGCAGAGTTACGGGACAGGTGCAAATCCAGAGAATGACACCCTCGTGGACAGGAGTGTAGACTGACGGCCCCTGTGCCTTTGCGCCAGACTTGACCGAGCAAGATGAGCCCAAGTTTGCTTGGCCGATTAGCGTGATCTCAGCAACCCTGAAGGAATTAGCTGGCAGAAGGCAGTGCCGTGCCCAGAGCTTAAACGGTCCTCTTTTGCCCACCTGCATACTGTTACTGCGGGTGGACAGAGTGAGTCACAGGCTGATGAGGAAGGGACAGACACCACTGTCACCTGGTTCCGGCATTTCCTCTGAGTTGGGGAGTTCGGAGGGAGATAAGGAGACATGGGTGGGGACCCTCGGGAGATGGTTTACTTACGGACTTGGCTCTCCCCACTGTGGCAGGGACAGGTGAACTTTGAGGACGTATTCGTGTGCTTCTCCCAGGAGGAGTGGGAACTCCTTGATGAGGCTCAGAGGTTCCTGTACCGGGATGTGATGCTGGAGAACTTTGCTCTTACAGCCTCACTGGGTAAGGCGACCACACCTACCTCTGTGTTTGGGACTGGGCTCCGCCCTTTCCTTTGCCCCAGCGCAGCTGGCGCTGCCACCTTCCCTGGTGTCCGGAAGTACTGTGGAGGACGGGCCTGAGTGTGGTGCCCTGCTGCCTCCTGTTTTTGAGTAGGTTCAAATGATGGATCTGGGCTTCACTTGTCTTAGAATCCGCCCAGTGGATCACATCCATCTTGTCTTCTCCCTGACTGTCTCCATCTGTGTCATGACACTTGTGTGCCCGAGACTCTGCCCCCTTGCTGACATTTCCTGTGGCTGACTTATGCCTAGAAGTATAACGACAAATTTGGCCACTACTTGCTAAGACCAGTGGGATGACCCTCCTGTGGGATTATTTTATAATACTCAATTTTCTCCTCTGGGCTGGCCATTTGCCCATGGTGTATTTCCTCAGGATATTCATCTTGCATATTCTATGTAGTTGCTTCCCAGGAGTTGGGCAGAGGGCCCTGGGTACTTGACTGGGTGCACATGATTCTAATCATTGCTGGAGAGACTCTAGCTGGGTGTGGGTAAAGGACCACGTCAGGGTCGTTGAAATCATTCCATAACCTCTGTGACCATAGTTGTTTCATTGTCAAGGCCGTTAGCCACACTTCCTTTCTTATCTTTCACCGACCTGGGCCTCTTACCTTGTCTGTGTTCCCGCCTCCATATCTCAGCTGTTCCTCTCCATTTCTTTCTCTGCAGTGCTCTCCAACACTGGCCTATACTCAGTGTGTTGTGAGACATGCACATATCCAAAGTGGTCCTTAAACACTAGTTTAATTTTCTTCAGCATGAACATAATGCTTTGTGCACTTCGCACCTGTCCCCAGCACCCAGTGATTTATAATTATGGAAGACTTTCCAGAGACCCTGCCTCTTCCTGTGTTGTACCCCATATCTTTTCCTGTCAAGGCCTCCTCTATTCTATGACCATGAGGTGCCAGCTACTATACAGTGTGTTTCACTTAAGCATAGGCCCCTGTCCTGACTTCCTGTCACCCATTCTCTTAGTTGTATTACACACACATTTGTGCTGAGGCTGTCCCCCCACCAGGGTCAATTTGCACTTCACCAGCATTTCTCTGCCCACAGGTTGTTGGCATGGAGTGGAGGATGAGGAGATGCCTTGTGAGCAGAGCATTTCTATAAAAGGAGTGTCACAGATAAGGACTCCTAGGGGAAGCCCTTCTATCCAGAAGGCTCATTCCTGTGAGATGTGTGGCCTGGTATTGAAAGACATTTTATACTTGGCTAAGCACCAGGAAGAACACACTAGGCAGATACCGTACATGGGTATAGTATGTGGGAAACAGTTGCAGTTCACAGCAAACCTTCACCAGTACCAGAAGCAGCATGGTGAAGAGAAATCCTTTAGGAGGTCAGAAGGCAGGACTTTTCTTCAGAACAGCTGTCCTGTCCAGCCCTCACCAGTGACTTTTATAACAAGGGAGAGCTTTAAGGATTCACCAAGCAGCTCAAGCATTTTCCAGCACCGGACCCCTCACAGTGAGTGGGGCTTACATGGCAGTAGCTCAAGGGAAGATGCCTTTTACAGTGCCCTAAGGCAGTACAAGTGCAGCGAATGTGGGAAAGCCTTCAGCCGCAAAGACTCACTTGTTCAGCACCAGAGAGTCCATACTGGAGAAAGGCCTTATAAGTGTGGTGAATGTGGGAAAACCTTCAGCCGCAAACCTATACTTGCTCAGCATCAGAGGATCCACACTGGTGAAATGCCTTACGAGTGTGGCATTTGTGGAAAAGTTTTTAATCATAGTTCTAACCTTATTGTACATCAGAGAGTCCACACTGGAGCAAGACCATATAAATGCAGTGAGTGTGGGAAAGCCTACAGCCACAAATCCACCCTTGTTCAGCATGAGAGTGTACACACTGGAGAAAAGCCTTATGAGTGCAGTGAATGTGGGAAATACTTTGGTCACAAATACAGGCTCATTAAACATTGGAGCGTTCACACTGGAGCAAGACCTTATGAGTGCATTGCATGTGGGAAGTTCTTCAGCCAAAGCTCTGATCTTATTGCACACCACAGGGTTCACAATGGTGAAAAGCCATATGTGTGCAGCGAATGTGGAAAAGCCTTTAGCCACAAGCATGTACTTGTTCAGCACCATAGGATTCACACCGGAGAAAGACCATATAAGTGCAGTGAATGTGGGAAAGCGTTCAGACAAAGGGCCTCCCTCGTCCGGCACTGGAAAGTTCACACTGGAGAAAGGCCTTAGGTTAGTAGGAACTGCTCCGTCTCTCTGTTCACCATAATGACTGACACCAGAGTAAAGTTTGGTAGTCCTGTGCACTGACTATCAGCCAGAAATGGAGCCTCATCCATCTGAACACCCACACTGAGGAGATCTTGAGTGCCAGCTACATGGGAAGCTTCCTGGGGTCATATTGCATTTTCTGACCTACTAGGTCCCTTGACAAAATTCCACCACAGCCATTGCCTCTGACAGAAGTCACCTTTGCACTAACAGAGTCCTGCCTTGTGTACCACAGTATAATTTAAAAGGTACGCCTCAGGGCCCCTCTCTTCCTTGAAGGAAATCATTAGAAGCCTGAGTCCATCCAGGACTTTCCTTCTTTCCTGCCCCACCCAAGTTGGTTTAAGTGTAGATAGGACCCACTTTTGGACGAGAGGATTCTGTGAGCTGTTTGCCCATTTCCCCTCTTTCAGGACGTTGCTGGTCTTAAGTAGCACTCATGATGGGGTGTGTAGCCCCCAAGACAACTAATTCAAAACCACCTTCCTTGTTCTGGTGTTGTGACAGATGCCTTAACTTTCATACTTCCTGTAACCGTGAGGTTCTTTTCATTTTGTGGGTGGGGTTGGAGACAGAACTGGGCTCCATAAGCATGAAGGGATAAACAACTTCGTAAGAGCAACAGCCGTGTGTGTCTCATGGGTAACACAATAGCAAAGAATAGCTCTCGTCCAGTGTCAGCCCGGTGTGCCCTGCTCATCTTCTGGGAAAGAGTGCTGACTTGTTACGTGCCTAGTCTCGCGGTCGATGACAGAAGTATTTGTATGATCAAGGTCACCCTGGGCAGTCGGCGTTTGTTGTGACAATCTCTAGTGTGTCTGGGGACAAATTAAATTGAGTTCCTTGCTTTCAGTGTATTTCATATTCTCCAGCTCATTTGAGAACTTGACCCTTTGGGCCCTGAAGTCAGTCATTTGGTAGGCAAATATCCCTGGACTAGGTAAAAATTATAATTAGTACAAGGACACTGATAGCGAGTCGGAGACTACAGCAGACTACAGGGAATCTGATCCTTCTAAGTGTGGGTCCATAGTAGCTGGGCATGCTCAGACAGCCCTACAGTGCAGCTACTCCAGAGGCGAAGGCAGAAATCCCCTGAGCCCAGGAGTTCACAACAGCCTGGGCAGCATAGCTAGACCCTGCCTCAATAAATAAAAGTTATCAACATGTGCTCCATCCCTATGGCTTTTTTTTTTTTTGAGGGTTTACAGAAAACTAAGAACTGCAGAACTTTGTCTTTATTTTCTGCAACAGATTACACATAATAGTGTGTGGTTTCATATTTTTGGTGTGCATTTTACACTAGTGAAGCCAAAAGTTACCCAGTTCCCTTTATAAAGTCTCCTGTCCCCAGGAAACCACTGATTTGCTTCCACCTAATTTTGTACATACAGAATAATGCAATATGCACTCACATGTAACTGATTTCTTTAATTCTGCACAATTACTTTGATTCATCCATACTGTTCTGTGTCTCAGTAGTTTATTCTTTTGTTAGTATCCCACTGAGGAAAATTAGTTCCAAAACAAAGTGACCTAGAGAGAACTCACAGAGGAGCCAAGCCACAATCTCTGCTGTAACTTAACCTGGACCTGCTACGCAGCATTTCTGATACCTTCTGTAGGTGACATGGACTCATTCTGGTAAAGAGTGGAAGGGAATTGCATGAAGGTGAGAATATAAAATAGGAGTTTGAGGGGACTTTTTCATTTGATCTTAGCCAAAAGGCCAATAAGTGATGGGGGATTTTTCTTACATACTGTTAACTATAATACTGTATGTGTTTTTCTTTACACTTTTTTTTTAGACAGGGTCACACTATGTAGTTCAGACTAGCCTTGAACTCACTACATAGCGTAGACTGGCCTTGAATTTGAAATAGTCCTCCTGCCTCAGCCTCTGCAGTACTAGGATTACAGACATGTGCTACCACACCCAGTTCTTTACTCTTTTAATGGCAAATTAAACTGAATGATTTTCCAGGGAACTGTCCATTTGGTAATGTTTTTTTTTGGTTAGATATTGCTGGTAAGTGTTGAATTTGATTTGGTTTTTATTTTCTTTTTAAATATGTTTGCATCTATATTCATGGGGGAAATTAGTTGATAATTTTCTTTAATGCTGGTTTGGTTTTGGTATTCTGCATAATGTTATCTTTACCAAGTAAATTGGGAGATACTCCTTACTCCTGAGTTTATGGAAAAGTTGGTATTTCTTTATGTTTGGAAGATTCTTTCTTAATGACTGTATAAGAGTATGTAGAATCTGCACTGATTGATGCCCACTGTTATTCCTAATATTGGTTTGATTTTAACCTGCTTGGTTTAGTTTTCTGAGACAGGGTCCCACTGTGTAACTCAGGCTGGACTTGGTCTTATTATGTAGCCCACCCTGGCCTCAAACTCATGATCCTCCTGCCTCAGTGTCCCAAGTGCCAGGATTACGGGCATGTGCCACCACACGCAGTCCCTGATACTGTTAATGTCTGTACAGTGTTACTGTTTTATTCCTGATCAGTTTGGATAGAGACTTACCAATTTTATTGCTCTCATTAAAGTACTTAGTTTCATTAATTTTTTTTCCTACTTTCTGTTTCTTGTTTTCCATTTTGGCCTTTTCTTTTGGGAAGGAGCAGGGTCTCATTGTGTACTGCAGGCTCGCCTTGAACTCATTTAGGTAGCCCAGGCTGGCTTCAAACTCACTGCAATCCTCCTGTCTCAGCCTTCCTCCAGGGTGCTGGGATTGCAGGTGTGCCCCACCACGCCTGGCTTGACTTTTTAGTTTTATTTTCAGCCTTTGCTCAATTTCTTTTTTCTTTTGCTACTTTTTAGCATGAAGAAGCCCTTCATTGGAAAGCTCTGTTTATTTCCTAAGGTTACTGCATAATGCTAAGCTTTGTCCTTTAAGAACTGTGTTAGTTGCCTACACAAAATTTGATACATTGTGTTTTCATTTTTGTTAAGTTTAAAATCTTTTCCAGCTTATATCTAAATTTCTTCTTTGATACATGGCTCTCTTTAGAAATATGTTACTTAGTTTCCAGATATCTGAGTGCTTACTTTATTTTCTAGGGGTTTCTAGTTTAATTCCACTGCAGAGTGTATGTTTTATGAGTTGAATTATTTACATTTATTGGGACTTGCCTTATTGGCCCAACTATAAGCTACTTGGTAAGCATTGCAGATTCACTTGACATGAATAGATGTTGTGCTCTTGTTCAGTGAAAAGTTACAAATGCCAGAGGTTGCAGTGGCTAATTATATTGTGTAAATTTTCTGTGTCCTCATTGAATTTCTGTGTTTAGATTGTTTTTATCAGTTATTTGAAGAGAATGCTTGACATCTTTGACTATAAAGGAGAGTAACTTTTTAAAATGTATTTTGCAGTCATTGTATTAAGTGAATAAACATTTCCCGTTATGTCTCTTTAATGAGTTGATTTCTATCATATTACCCTCAGTAATACTCCTTGCTTTAAAAATCCACTTTGTCTAATACTGTTAACTTGCATTCATTTTGATTGGACCTTCCATTTTGCTTTTTTGGAAAATGGAAAATTTTTTGCATTTCTATAAATGATTGTTTTTTCTCTGTTACATTGTTAAGTTCCTAGGAAACAGTATGATCTTTTGGGATTTCTGAGCATTTTTAGGTAGAAATATCGCAGCAGTTATTTTAAAGCTAATTCACTATCCACTATTATGGCATAAACATTCTACATTCTTTTCTTGATAGTTCCTGAATTATGAGGTTTTCCATTCAAGCTGGCTGGGCCTGGAACTCTTCTGATCTCTGAATAAGCTTTAGAAATTGCTGATTTTTTGCTTGTCCTCTGGTGGTGCAGTGTGTGCATAGACCAACTAGTGCCCTACTGAATTCTTTTTTACTTTTTTTTTTTTTTTTTTGCGGTACTGGGGATTGAACTCAGGACCCTGCGCTTGCTAGGCAAGTGCTTATTCCACTGAGCCATATCCCCAGCCCCCCTACTGAATTCTTGAAGATGACCGTGTCTACATCTCTGAAGTGTTCTCCATTCCATTTCTGTGTATATATATATATATATACACACACTCCAACTACCCCAATGTCAAGCTTTGCCTGCATAACTCATGACAACTTCTAGGCTCTTCTGGTTTCTCCATACTTGCTCTAGGGCCTGGGAATTTACTTTCATACTAACCTAGTACATTCGTTTATCTCACATCATCTGTTTGCCTTAGGAGAATCCAGTTTACTTTGTCACTTTATTTGGCTTTTCTTTTTTCTTCAGCGCTGGGATTATAAGCATGTGCTACCATGCCCAGCTTCTCTTTTTTCTTGAAAATCTATGAGCCTCCAAAATAAATACTTTGAATAAATATCAGTATACTTCCAACCAAATCAGATGAAAAAGAGAGCACACATATTACAAATATGACCAAGGAAAGATGACACAGTATTAAAATATTTTGAAATATAATAGATAATTGTGAGCCAATAAAGCAAGTCCCAACAAATGTAAATAATTCAACTCATAAAACATATACTCTGCAGTGGAATTAAATTGGAAACCCTTAAAAAATAAAGAAAGCACTCAGATATCTGAAACTTTTTCTCAATAAATTGAAATTTGGAGAAGAAAACTCCATTTAAAATACCTACTGATCAGGCTCATTCAAGAACAAATCAATGGCCAGTAGTGGTTGTGCATGCCTATAACCCCAGCCCTCAGAAGGCTGAGGCAGGAGGATTGCTGTGAGTTTGAGGCCAGCCTGGACTACAAAATGAGTTCAAGGCCAGCCTGAACTGCAGAGTGAAACCCTGTCTCAAAAAGGCAAAAAGAGAGAGAACAAATAGATCATCTGAAAAATCCTTTCTAGTAAACGTGTTTCCAAACTACTAATAATACTAAAATGTGTTTAAATGTAAGAAATCTCCCCACCAAAAACTTCAGATGAAGGTAGCTTCACTAATAACTCTACCAAGTAGAGTCATACAGTAAGATATACATTAATGAAGAAATAATGTATATCCTATTAAGTTCTTAGGTAAAATAAAGGTGGTACATTTCCCCACTAATTTTGTGAAGTCACACTAGTTAATGAAACTAAAAACGAGACCAAAGCTCACATAAATGTAGATGCCAAAAAACTGAGCAAAACTCTTAAAGAATTTTTAGCAAATTCATTCGCATGTACTTGTATGACACATAAGGAATGTGAGGTTGGCTTAACAATTGGAAATTAAAATAACATTTAAATAGCAAGTGTAGCATAACAAAGAACACATCTCATCTTTGCCCCAGGTTCCTGGCATAGACCCTCAAGAATTCTGTGAGTGAAGGTGGCTCGCCTTTTTATGCTAATGAGGTGGTTCTTGGTTGGCCCCCAGCAAAATTGAGAATGAGTGCTGGTCACCAGAAATGCCAACCACATGATTAGAGGGTTAAAACTTTTTATCAGAATGACCTTTGGGGAGGAGGGAGGGGATAAGGACTGACAAAATCATAACCGCGTAACTGAGCTCAATTACGACCCTTACATGACAGCCCTGCAAAAACTTTGGATGCTGAGTCTCGGTTAGTTTTCCTTATCAGCAAGTATGTCTGAGTTGCAGGTGAAGCCGTGGAGTCTCCCCGCTGGGGCCATTTCAGACCTTGCCTTGTATCTTCATTTAGCTATTCCTGAGATTACCCCTTAGAACAGAACTCAAACCATAGGTATAGATAAGTGAGTTCTGTGAGTCAGTCTAGCATCTGTGCTGCTGAGCTCTTCCCTCCTTCACTCAGCCAAGATTTGCTGAGCACCTACTTGGGCCTCTGAAGACAAAGGAAACAATAGCCTGTTTTCAGAAAGTACCTGCTGGAAGAACACAGGCAGGATTAGAAAATACGGTGAAAGTTACTTCACTGTCACTGCAGTAGCTGAAGAGAGAACAAAGAGGAAAACAATGATTAGGTTCAATTTTGAAAGATAAATGGAATTCATTATCTAGAGTGAGAGGGCAGTAAGTAGAGGGGCGTTGGGAGCTGGCAGGACATCATTCATGGACAAAAGGAAGTGGACAACCCTCTACAGGCAGAGAACTTAGAAAACTGACCAGCATATTTGGGACTGCTGTGCTGCACTGAGATGAGGTCAACATTACCTGCAGCTTATTAGCTGAGGAAGCCAGGGCTCATCTGTGACACATTTCGAGGCCAGAGCATGCTTTTCAGCACTATTCAACACAGCTGGTCCGGGCTGGATGGTTCCCCAGAAGCCAAATTTGCAACTCTAACCTTCACTCGACCTGGCTAGTTATGTCCTGTGGAGCCGTGAAATATTTCTACCTGAAAGCCATTCAAAAGGGGAACATTTGAGGTACAGTTTTTAGTTCATGACACCCCTCCTCTCATTCAACTCTCCAAAACCTCTGGTGTAGGTTTTTCTTCCCACCCACACTTGACGGACAAGGAAACAAGCACAGGCTCGGTCACATCTGCAGAGCCTGGCCGCCTGTTTCGTTCTGTGACTCCAGGGTTGCTCCAGCTGCACTTCTGGGGCTGTCTGCACCAGAAGTGCGAGCCCTGTACTGCAACTCCAGATTCTTGGAGGCCGCCCCAGATCTGAAGTAGTCTTGGGATGAAAGCATAGAATCCACACTGGAACATGCAGCTCAGTGAATTTCTGAATCCACTAGTGTGCATCCATGCTCCAGTTTGCCTTTAAATCGCCTCTTTTTATTTTTGCTGTGTGGCAGAAGGAGCTTTTGAGCACATCTGACTTCTAAATTGCACTTTTAAACATACTGGTATGAATTAGTGCCAGAGCATGATGGGCCTTCCAGACCTTTGGGGAAACATCCTCTCTCCCTCCCATTTGGAGAAGTCTTTTTTTTTTTTTTTTGCGTTACTGGGGATCGAACTCAGGACCCTGCGCTTGCTAGGCAAGCTCTTATTCCACTGAGCTGTATCCCCAGCCCTGGAGAAGTCTTGATGTCAGTCTCCTGCCTCTGTCAAGATGGGTGACGTTTCCTGGTGGAGGTAAACGAGGCACTCCATGGTATTGTGGAGGTCTGGCTCAGTGTCATATTTGGAGAAGTCTTGGTGTCAGTCCCCTTCCTCTGCCAAGATGGGTGACAGGAGCTACCGTCCTCACCTCCATCATCCCCGGTGTCTGTGGCCTCACTGCGCACACGTCCTCACCTCCGTCGGTGTCCGTGGGCCTCAGTGTGCGCACTGTGGACATGCAGAAGAAGCAGGAGTCACAGGAAGCCAGGAGAGCCAGAATCCAGGGCGCTGACTCCAATTCGCTCCAGACAGTGGCCAATCCAGAGATGTCCAGCTCAGAGGGTGCAAACGCAAACATCGTCCTCCAGACCTCTCTGCTCAGCATCCACATCTGGGCCATCCTGCTGTGCACCATCAGGGAGATAGCCTTCATCATGGGCCAGTGCCGCCTCTGTGGGATTTTTCTGAGCAAATTGCACATCTGCAAAAGGAGTCCCTGCCCCTACTTGGTCAGTTGTTACCTATGCCAGCCCATGGGGAATGTCTTCATTGTTCTGATGCTGGCCATGGCCAGGCTGTCCCTTTCCCTTCATCATAGGTGAACTCTGGGCCCTGGTTAAGAAAAAAGAACAAACACCTTCTTTCAAGTTGTGTGGCTACCCACCAGCCTCTTGGCCCCTCTGTGGGTGTCATTCTGAGCTGCACACCCCCCTCTGACTTGCATCAGCTGCTAGAGAACAGCTCCTTCAGTAACAATATGATCTTTCAGCAGAACTTGGGCAACCTGGCCACTGACCATGTGCAAGGCCAACAGAAGACACCTGGTGAGGGTTTCCTCCATGTCCACCACGGAGAGGAGCAAGAGTGTGCAATAGGTCTACCACAGTGTCTTGTGCCATTTTAGTAAGCCACAAAGTGACTTAGTGTGACCCACATGGGAGACGAGGACCAGGTGGGGACACAGGAGGCTTAGAGACGGAATGTCCTTTCCGACACTCAGCCTCACTCTCCTCGCTGCTCTGCTCCTTCTGGGCCCTGGGTCTCACTGGCTTTGCTCATTAATTCTCATGGACATGGGCTCTGAGAGCTTAGTCCGTAAACTGTCATCCCTCCCCATCCCCTGACACTATACCCAGCAACATTCTGCACATTATGCACTGGGTAGGACAGAGGAAGGGAAGGGAACCATACCATAATCTGGCCAGATAAGAATAGTCACATTACTCCAAACTGGAAAACAGGAGACGAAGGGAGGAGGATGGGGGAGAAAGGGAGGGGACAAGTAAAACAAAAAGAATCAAGATGTATCGTGTATGTACAACATACCCAAAGTGAAACATCATTATGTATCACAAACATACCAATAAATTAATACAAATATTTTCAAAAATAGAATATCAGCAACATGCCAAACAAGCTCACCAAGTCCCGGTGGCTTTCTTGACCTCATTATTCTCTACCCCCAATGAACAATTCAAAATTGTCTGCCAGTAGCACTGGTTAAGAACTTGATAATATGAACTCTTGAATCTGCCACTTCCCCTGTTGAGCCAAACCTCGGAGTGGTGGTGAGGCGGCCTACAGCTGCCCCTGCCTAGGACCAGTCTTAAAAAGAGAACCTTGGAACTTGACCAGCAGCCTCAATTTTACAAGCGCCTTGGTATGTGTTTCTGGCAAATGCCCCACCTTGGTGATGCAGCAGCCCTTCCTTCTGCCAGGCTATACACACAGCCCATGAGGGTGCCAGCTCCTCCAGGAAGACACTGTTTACACAGACCTTGCTGGAATTCTGGCCACCACTTATCCTGTGGCTCTTTGGAGTTCAGTCCAATGACAGGAGCCATCCTTGGGCTTCTTCCTTTGAGTATTAATCCAATGTTCCTCTGAAGAGCTTATCAACTAGGATGCCCATGAGGCAACTGTGCACTCTCAGATCCCAACCAGATCTGCAGCGGCCGAGGACAGTAGAATTTTCCCAGGATTTATTAAAACAAAGAATATTGTTCTCAGCTTCCCTTTGAGAGAAAGAAATAATTCTGCTGTGAAGATGAAAATATAAAAAAGAAGACACTGGAAAACTATTTTCTCATGTTTTTCTTATGAGGAGGTGTGATGAGAGCTAGCAAGGTCCCCGGATTTCGGCCGCCTGTCACTGATGGTTCTTTGAAACAAAAGAAACATTTGGGGATGTGAGTAAATTACAGGCTCCCCACAGTGGCTCTGTGGGTTTCCTCACATAACCAATGGCCATTCAACAATAAATACCTAACTTGTAAATCCATCGGAAGAAACCACAAATTCACGTCAAGCACCTAACAATTATAACTTACTCCTCCACTAGAAGACAATCCAGATGTGGACTCCAACAGCTTAAAATGGTGACAGTGAAAACAGCTTCAACAGGTACAGCCTCAGGCTTTCAGGTAATTGTACTTCTACTGCTTATCCTGAACATTAAAATAGTCTACACTGGGTGTGGTGGTGCCCATCTGTATTCCTAGCTCTCAGGAGCCTGAGGCAGGAGGATTACTGTGAGTTTGAGGTCAGCCTGACTTTCAGTGAATTCAAGTCAGTCTGAAGCACATAGCAAGATGTGGCAGACCACCACATCACCTTCCTCAGACCTAAATGAGATCCTGCTTACTTGCAAGCGGTGCAGGCTGTATAGACTGACTTCCCTAAACTGGCTTTCAGGTGGAATAGTGAGTCTGGATGAGACTTTCTATGTGTCTTCACAGAAGCAAGCGGATGGTGTGTTGGGCTAGCCTCGCTCCTCACCAACAGCCACCGCCGAGCCCAGAGAAGCAGGCTATGAGACTGTGGGGCTGAGATACAAGATTACATCTCTGCCCGAGGCCTCTGTGGTCCTAGAGAAAATTCCTTTTCATTGTTTCTTTTGTCTACAAATGTACTTGGTATAACATTTTGACCACTCTTTTAAGATCAGGATACATGACACACACAGAATATTCTTATTCTCTAATTATTATGTTTTTTCATATATGTTTCTTTATTAATACCTACTTGTGTTACATTAATACAAGTAGAGAATATTTTTTGAAGAACATTACATGCAATTCTAAGTCTCATAGTCCATGAACTATTGAAGAAGAAACTTCCACTAATCACATTGTTACAGATCACATAATAAATTAAATCCAAGAATGAAATAGAGGAGCCCACGAAACCTAACCATTACATTATATACCAAGCTTTTCTTTCTGTGTATGTGCAAGTTTGGGAAAACTCTAGGCATCAAGAGATAAAATGTTATAAGCTATAGTATATTTTGTACATATTTTTGGAAATAAATACAACATATTTCAGTGATGATTTTCTGCATTAAAAAACTCAATTGTTTTTTTTTTAAATGGATAGTGCAGTCATTTAGGCTAAAACACAAAGTGCTGTGAGTGTGGAAATATTTTCCTAAATCTGCCTGCCAATCCTCCCAAAAGCTTTCATCACAACAGCAAAGTCTTCTTTGCCCTATAAGGTAACTTATTCACAAGGCCCCAGGATTCAGATATTAAAACATCATCCTGAAGTTTTTGCTGACATAGTTTTTGCAATTAATTTTATTGGCACACTGTTGATGTTCATAATGATCACATTCATCGCAGGGAATTTGTACTTGCACATAATATACCTTGATTCACTTTCCCCATCTCCCTGCTTCAACCTTCCTTCCCCTCATTTACAAAAGCTTTGTTTCCATTTTTTCCTTCTATGCTTTTCCTTGTCCCTTGCTTCCCTTCCCTCTCTCCCTCCTTTGTTTCCCTTCCAATGTGAATTTTTTTTCCTACTTTCCAATACCTATTATCCATTTTGATCCATTTTATATGTGCTTTTCATTTGTCACATGAGAAACAACACAATGTTTAAACATGTGCGTCTGATTTATTTCACTTAAAGAGTATAGTTTCAAGGTGCAGGGCTGGAGGTACAGCTCAGTGGGCTAAGTGCTTGCCGCTATGCACTAGGGCCCTGAGTTCGATCCCCGGTCCCGGAAAAAAAAAAAAAAAAAAAAAAAGTTAAAAAATCAAGGTACATCTATTTACCTAGAAATGGCTCAAGTTTATCCTGCTTTATGGCACTGTACTACTCCACTGCATATAAAAAGCAGATTGTCTTTATCCATTTACTAATAGGCATCTGAGCTGTTTCCAAGATTTAGCTCTTTCAAATTGTGCTGCTATAAATGTGTGTGTATATAGCACTATAGTACGATGCTTTTAACACTTTAGGGAAGATATCAGGAAGGGGAATAACTGGGTAAAATGGAATCTCTAGGGTCAGGTTTTTGAAGAACCGCCATACTGATTTCCATATTGGTTGCACCAATTTGCAATCCCACTCACAGTGGGGAAGGGCTCCTTTTCCCAAAGCCTCAGCAGCACTCGTTATTGGTTGATTTCTCAATCATAGCCATTCTTTCTGTACATGGAATCCAAGTGTTGTACTAATTGGCATTTCCTGAACGACGGTGGAAACAGCTTAAGTAGTGATGCTGAACAGCTTTCCGCCCACTCACTCGCTGTTTACTTCTTTACCTGAGAAGTGTCTGTACATTTTCAGACGCCCATTTTTGGATTGGGGGGTCTGGTTTTCTTGCAGTTCTTTATATAGTCTAGATATTAGCCCTTTGTCCGAGTAATAGTTGTTAACAAATTTTCCCACCTACTCTGGAGGGTATCATTCTGACAGTGGTTTCCTTTGCTGTGCAAAAGCTTTGTAATATGATGAAATTCCTGTTGTTGATTCTTTATATTTCCTGTGTGATTGGGGTTTTGTTCATAATGTCTTTGCCTGTGCCTGTGTAATCAAGAGTTTTACCTATTTTGTCTTCTAGCAGATTGTCTCCATTTTAATATTTAAATCTTTGATCCATTTTTAGTTTAGTTTAGAGCATGGTGAGAGATATGGGTCTAAGTTTCATTGGCATGTGAAAGTATGTGAAGAGGCAGTTTTCCCAGCACAATTTATTAAACAGGTTATCTTTTTTTGCAGTGACAATGTTTGACCCCTTTGTCAAAGACAAGGTGGCTGAGTGTGTTTGGAATTTTGTGGAGGGTATGGAGACTGAGTCTCGCTATGTAGTTCAGGACGACTTGAACTTATTAGCTCAGCCTGGCTGCAAACTCATGGCAATTCTCCTGCCTCAGCCTCCTGAGTGCGCCACCATGCCTAGTCATATTTGGAGTTGTTTCTGGACCTTTTATTGTGTTTCCCTGATCCTCAGGTCTGTTTTTTGCCAGTACCATGATGTATTTGTCACAGTAGCTCTGTAGTATAATTTCAAATTGAAGACCTTGATGCCCCCTGCCTTGCTTTGTTGCCCAGAATTGCTTTTGAAATTTTAGGTCGCTTCTGGTTCCAAATGGATTTTAGGATTGTTTTCTCTAGTCCTGTGAGATATGTTATTGGTATTTTGATTGGGATTGCATTAAAGCTTTATACCAGTTCTGGAAGTGTGGCCATTTTCACTAGTGCTTCTGCCTACCCAAGAACAAGGACTGTCTTTCCATTTTCTGATATCCTCTTCAATCTCCTTTTCAGAGTACTTTAGCTTTACTTCCTTCATTAGATTGATTCCTAAATATTGTATTTCTATTGATGCCATTAAGGAAGATGTTGCTTCCCTGATTTCTCTCTCAGTGAGTGCACAGGAATGCTATTCATTTTTGAGTGTTGACTTTCTATCCTGCTCTTCTATTTAACTTGGTTACTAAATCTAGGAGCACTTTGGTGGAGTTTTGGGGGTGTATCAGGAGCTGGAAAAGTCTCCCAGTGTTATGGACGAATGTATTGTGAAGAATAAAAAACAATCGACAAAGTAATATGGTATTTGGGGGTTCAGGAAGGTCCGTGCTCTTCTCCAGACAAAGGCTTCTCCAGGTTGCCCACTGTTTATTTGTGGAGCATGTACAAAAGTGCAGGAAACAGCTGAGGCAAAGGGGCACAAAAGTGAACAAGGCCTTGTGAGGATGGAGCAAATACATTCCAAGCATTAAATCTTTGCTTAAAGAGACAGCTGCTGTATATCTACGGTGGCCATTGTTACCTTGAAATTCTGAGTGAGATTTATTGCCCTCAGGTGCAATATAATCTTGCCTTCAGAGATGTTACAGTGTCACAGCCCACTACAGGCCTCTACCGTGACTGTTGGCATGGAGTTCTATTTCTGCCTGACATCCACAGATCCTCAGGAAAGTCACTTAGGCTTGGGGCAGACTCATAAATTAATATAGGAAAGTCTTTAATTAATTCTAAAGCCAGCTCAGCACTGCATCAAAATAGTCTCCATCAGGGGTCTTCCATGTAAGTATCATGTCATCCACAAGTGATGGTAACTTCTTCCTTTCTGGTCCTTATTCCTTTTAATTCTTTCTCTTGTCTAATTGCTCTGGCTAAAATTTCCAGAATTATATTGATAGAAGTGGCAGTAGTGGTCATGGGCAACAGGTTCCCAAAACACCTCAAGGAAAAGAAGTATTGCCTAAAGCATTTCTGGTAAGGGTCCTGCAGAAATAACCAAGTAGCCCCCAAAATAGTGACCACATTGGGTCCCTGCAATTCCTATACAGTAAATCCCCAGGAAACACAGAGGTAGAATGCATCTAGAATCATCCCAGGAGGGAGTAGCTGAGATGGGATCCACTGCGCTAACTCCAAGTCTGCTACCCACAGAGCTTCACTGGAAGATTCAGTGGCTCCTTGTTAACAGGCACAGCCTAGTCTTGGCACCCATAGCACTGTAACAGGGAACTAGAGACAGGAGCTGTGCCCAGTGCCTAGCTAAGAGAAGAAAAAAGGGAAGGTGCAGACCAGCTCAGGTATGAGGGTCTTACCCAGCGAGGAAACAAGGCCAAAGGCCTCCAGCATTATGTCCTGGTATAGAAATCTCTGAACTTCCAAAAGGAGCCTCCATTCCTCCTGAAAAAAGTACACAACAATGTCCTCAAAGGTCCCAGAACCCTAGGAAGATAGCCACAACTGTATCCGCAAGCAGACTCTCTCCCCATACCCCCAAATGTATTCCCTCACTCACATTAAATTCCTGTTCATGATCCTCCCCAGATCCTAACGTAAAGAGCACTAGGGACTGTTACCATCACATGCCCCACTGACCACTTGGTTCCACTTACACAAACAGGCAACTGGGCACAAAGATGCAATTTAAATTCTAGGGCTGTTAGTCCAGGCCCCCAACCCTGTCCTCAGAGCACCAGGATCAAGCCTCTCAAACATAAACCTGGGCTAACCCTTCTCTGGTAAGGTCCTAGTCCTAGGGCCCCGAGGCAATTAGTTCACACTCCTTCCCCACCTGCACATCACTCAGAAGACCACATCTCCACCGTGTATCTAACCTCCACTACGAGCACCAATTTGACCCACAGATTTGGCATTTCTCTGGCCTCTTAACGTATCTTTTTATACTTAGTAAATATGGTAGGAATCCATTAACCCCAGACCACCAATGGTGGCCTCCACTCCTGCTTGGAAAGCTTCTCCACCTGACTTTTTCCTGGCTTTAACTATTGGATTACTAATATCCCTTAGATATTGTGGGATGATCAGGTCCTCAATCTCCTGAATGAGTGTACAATGAAGGCTAAATAAAAAGAGGTGAAAGGAATTATTTCAGGGCTCTAGGAGAATAATTCAAGATTCTCTCGGGGCTAAGACCAAGACCTTCTTAGGTGGCCTGTATTTATTTAGTTACCAGAAGGGAGGGGAATACTCAAGAAGGGGAGAGCCATTCAAGGATTTCTCCAAGTAGGTATTAAATTAATCCACCCAGGCCTGAGATGCCTGAGGCTACAGTCTTTATGTAGTTGAGGTTGGATCAGGTGTCCTGGGCTGTGACCTTGTCTTGTCCTTTGAGGTTTTCCAGCTTCATCCACCACTATAGGACTTAGTAGGGATTAGTGACTCACAGAGTTTCACTGACTATAAGTCCACCACCCATCTCCAGACAAGGAGCCGAGGCTTTGAACAGACTCACAAGTAAACATGAAAAGATCATTGGTTAATTTTAGTCCGGCTCAGGGCTGCTTTGTAGTGGCCTCCATCAGTTAACCATTCACCCAAAACTCCATGCAGATATAAATGCCCGCCATGCTCCACTTCTGTACTGACCATCACATCCTTCCACCGTTACATCTGTCCACACAGCACTCGTTTGATACCCACCCCCACCAGCACCATACTTTAGGTGAGCTAACCTGACATTCCAATAGAAACTCCCCAGGTTAGCCAGCTTTAGCAGCAGATACCTGTAACTTCAGCTTGCTGGGTGGTTGAGACAGGAGGATCATAAATTTAAATCCAGCCTGAGCAAGGCAACGATTACCTAGTTGGTACAAAGCCAGCCCGAATTACAAAGTGAGACCCTGTTTTGTCCAAAGCAAACAAGCCAACCTTAAAAGGTTTGTGAATTCAAAGGCAGGCTGAATTATATACCAAAACCCTGTCTCAAAAAGACAAAAAAATCTTAAAATGGAAACTGATAGAAACCGAGACCCCAGACGGAACCAGACCAGACCTTCTGACACGAGAGAAGTCTTTACTGGGGGAGGGACAGGGCAGCAGGCTACCTAGCGGACCAAGGTAGCCCCGAGCTGAGGAAAGTGTGGGCCTTTAAGCTCTTTTTTCTGGCGGGGGTGGGGTGGGGTAAGGAGATGTCCCTGGGCCAGAACAGGCCGAGCCCTGAGCATCGGAGAGGGCATCCAGGCCAGAAGCCTGAAGGCGGGAGTTGCCCATGTCAGAACGACCCAAGCAGGTGAACTGCCAGAGCAGATGAGGGCGGGGGCAGCTTTTGTGGCCGAGGGGAACTGAAGTGGAACAGGTAAGGGAACAAGAGAAATATTGAGGGTTAAAGTTTTCCCACAAGGGGGGTGAGGCTGGCTGCCTTGTGACTTATCAGAAACCAGGATAAAATCTTAGAGGAAAAAAAATCTTAGATGATATATGCAAAGAAAAAGGGACAGCAAGTCAGGCAATGAAATGTGTACGTTAAGAGCAAAAAAATATGGTTTATGAGCATGTAAATTAAAAAACAGTGGTTAAATACATTTTTGACTGTGCAATATTATGCTTGTCATACTTATTTTTGTAATCATACAAAATGACTACAAAATCATATTAAAATACTTATTTTCTAGGAAAGAGCTAGTGACAATTTTAAATACAAAAACCCCAAGTGTATTAAAACTCCAAAGCGCTAGGCATGATGGCATGTGCCTGTAATCCCAGCACTCCAGAGACTGAGGCAGGTGGACTGCCAAGAGTTCGAAGGGTCAGCCTGGGCTATATAGTGAGAAGCCATCTCACATAACAAAAATTATTTCTAAAAAGTCACTAGATAAATGATTAAAAAACAAAGTCATTTTAAAATACAAGATTAGTTGCTATAAAGAAGTTACATTACAAAGCTATTGTAGGAAAAGCTGATCCTTACACAGTGACAAAATTTAGGTTAAAACATTCATGGGGCAGGCCAGGCATGGTGGCACATGCCTGCAATCCCAGGACTTGGGAGGGTGAGGCAGGAGGATTGCTGTAAGCTCAAGGCCAATCTGGACTACAAAGTGAGTTTAAGGCCAGCCTGAACTGCAGATTGACACCCTGTCTCAAAAAGACCAAAAAAAAAAAAAAAAACCTGAAGGGGCAGACTGTAGAGTTCATGCAGAGGCACGTGACTGTACCCATCTTGGTTTTTGCCTGCAGGGTTGCTACAGAGCTCTAGAAAGGCAGCTTTTTAAACGAAGTGTTCTTCTGAGGCAGTGGACTATCCAAGGGGCAAAATATAAACTAAGTCTCCTTTGTGATGTATAAAATATAATTTCAGATGGAAAAACAACTGGGAACATAAAAATGTATCAGTGGAAAGCTAAGAGAAGAGAATACATGTGTCACACATCCGGAGCAGAACACAGTCATATAAATCAAACAATACTTAATACAAAGGCCTGTTGTTACTGTAATAGATCATAAGAACTGAAGTAGCAAGCAACACAGTTGGGAAAATATTTGAAATTTCTGAAAGTGTATAAACACATAATTTGAAAAGTTAAGAAAATAATCCCACAAATAATGAGAAAAATAAAAGTGCAAAACATGTCTATACACAATAACAAGTGCAATTCTTGTTTTATATTTTTTCTTCCAATTAGATTTTATTGGTACATTTTAGATATACATAATGATCACATTCATCATAGAGAATTTGTACCTGTACATAACGTATTTTTTCCACACCCCGCTCCCCTCCTTTTAACCTGTCCTCCCCATTTACAAAACCATTGTCTCAGTGGTTTCCCTCTTTTCTCATTGTCATGGGTTGGTGTTTTGCAAGAGGAACAATACAGGACACATATTTTATAAGATTATTTATAATAATCACCCCAAGAATCAAATAGAGTGAAGGAAATCTGTCCACACACTAAAGACCAAAGAATCCAACTGAGGGCCTGGATACCATTGTACTGTCCCACATGAGTCCAGCTGAGGACCTAGCACCCATAACAATGCCTCCCATGAGTCCAACTGGAGGCCTAGAGCCCGTGACAATGTCTCATGCAGGCCTGTTTCACGGATCTGTCCTGGGAAGGCCCAAAGGTCAGTGGTGGAAGCTAGAAGGTCTGTGCCAGCAGGATGAAGGATCTGCGCTAGCAGGCTGAGGGATCTGATTGCTTCTGTAGCCAGGAAGCAATGACCAAAGTAAGAACCAGAGCTCCCCTCAAAAGTACCACAGCCATCCTCAGTGACAGGCCCTGAGCTCTTCTGATGAAAAGGAAGGCTGAGTTCCCATCAGGAAAGCCAATGAGATAAGCTTCATCAGGAGACTGACAGTGCACCATCTTCCCCTCCAGAGCCAGGAAGCGATGCTCAGAGCAAGGACCAGAGCTCCCCCAAAGTGAACCAAAGCCATTCTCAGTGTCAACAAGGTCCCAGACTCCATGGAGGATGAAAACAGCCGAGTGCATCAGGAAGCCAGCATGACAAGCTCCTCCAGCAGAATAGCCCAAGAGAACCAGCACTCCCTGTCAGCTTCCCGGCAGCTTCTAAATAGCTTCCAACGGCTTTTAAACTTCTTCCTCTCCAGTTCTGCCTCTTCTGCTGCTGGCAACAATCCTCAGGTGAATCAGTTGAGCTGGATGTTACCAGTTGGCCACCAGTTGTCAATCCTCCACACTCATGTTTTTTTACTTTTCATTTTTTCCTGTACCCTTCCTCTCACCCTTGTTCCCCTCCCCATTTGAATATTTTCATCCTATTTCACAGTATCTATTACATATTTTGGTCCTTATTTACACTTCTGGTTTCTCACGCCAGAGAAGCAATGTGGTATTTACACGTGTGCATCCAATTTATTTCCCTTCAGAGTATAGACTCAAGGTATATTCATTTTCCTAGAAATACCTTGAACATATGCTTCTTTATGGCAGAGTAGTACTGTATTATATTAAAAACCCTACATCTTCTATATCCATTCACCAGTTGGTGGCACTTACATTGTTTCCAAGATTTGGCTATTATAAACATAGTACTGCTATAAACATAGGTGTGCATGTATCACTGTGGTATGATGCTTTTAATACTTTTGAAAAGATACTCAGTGTCTTGTACCAGTCTGCACTCCCACCAACAGTGGAAAAGCATTCCTTTTTCCCCTCAGCCTCTCCAGCATTTATTATTGATTTCTGGATGGCAGCCATTGTTTCTGGTGGGAGATGAAATCTAAATGTTGTTTTAATTTGCATCTCTTGAATAACCAATGATGTTGAACATTTTTCCATATTTATGAAATATATGAAATATTTTCATTTGTATTTCTTCATCTGAGAAATGTGTATTCATCTCAGATGCCCATTTTTTCATTGGGTCTTTGAATTTTGCAGATCTGATTTTTTTCAATTATTTATATGTTCTAGATATAAGTCCTTTGTCTGAGGGACAATTGGCTAACAATTTTTCCCATTGTGTGGGTTGTCCTTCCACTTTGTTGGTGATGTCTTTTGCTGTGCAAAGGCATTTTAATAAGATGAGATCCCAGTTGTTGATACTTCGAAGTATCTCCTGTGCAGTCTGAGATTGTCCATAAACTCTCTGCCTACACCTATGTCTTCAAAATTTCTACCTTCTTTCTCTTCTAGTAGAGTTTAGATCTTTGGTCCATTTTTACTTTAGTAGTGCATGGTGATAGACATATGGAGTATACGGTCTATTTTGGACAATGTCTTGTGTGTAGCTGAGAAGAATGTGTACTCTGATATTGTGCAGTGGAACATGCTGTAGACATCTACTATGTCCATTTCTTCAAGTTTGGTTCAGTTCTACTATTTCATTGCTGATTTCTTGTCTAGCTGATCTATTTGTGACAGTGGGACCATAAGGTCCCCAAATACAATTGTATTAGTGCTCATTTGACTTTTCATGTCCATAAATATTTGCTTTATATAGGTGGGTACACTGGTATGCGTTGCATATATGTTTGTGATTGTTATCTCTTCCTCATGGATTGTTCCTTTTACAAAGATATAGTGACCTATGTGGTTGGGTAAGACCAGACCCATGACAGTACGCCAATTACAGGCATATGTGGGCTTGCTAGGTTTCTGGTGAATGTACTGCACCTAGCTACCCTGATGCGCCCTTTATACCAGATACCAAAAGGGACACAACATGGGACTGAAAAGACACAATGGAAGTTGCTTGCTGGACAGACACAAAGGAAGCTGCTTTTCAGGACTCAAAGAGGGCTTTACACAGGTGCAAGCCCTATGAGTCATTGACCCTAACCAGCCATTTATCCTAACCATTCATGATGATGGATTTGGCTGAGGCCTATGGCAAAATCAGGGGAAGCAGAACCACCCTATTGGGTTTTGGTCAAAGTTGTGGAAGGGAGCTGAGAGCTGGCATTCTCTGATTGAAAAGCAGCAGCATTGTACAGTACCCTGTGTGTCTGTGAGGAATCACAAGATAAGAGGTCTGGGCCCAGGTAGCCCAGGAGTGGGGTGGCACAGGCCCCCACTCTCACACACTGGTGAACGTACCTCCAGTGCCCGGCCTCTTAGCTAGCCGACCAGCAGCTGAATTGGCAATAGTTTGGGCCCCGTGACGTACACGGCCTAGGAACCCGTCTGGGAGGATGGACTACAGGACTTGACCCTTATCCCAATGCAGAAGGGAAAGAGAAGCCTCCAACTGATGCTGGATATACTGATAGGCTTAACCACAACCCGACCCTGTAATGGACAGTGATTGCTGCCCAGCCCAGTATGCAAATACTCTGGTTTGAACCAGAACCACAGACTCAAGCCAGTGGGCAGAGTTGTGGAGAGTGTGATTACTTTGATGCATGAAAAAGAGACCCCCTACATGTGTGCATGGGTAGTTGGGCCATCTTGAGGGAACTGATGCTCTGGCTGCTGGCTTGGGCAGCTGAGGAGTGGCAAATAGGGCACTGTCCCTTGTGGGGCTCCGACCTGGAGAAACACAGATCCCTGGATGGCCACATCCTCAGGGATCACATGTGTGGAGAAGGACATTCTTTGGTTTACCTTTCAATGTATTACCTATTTGAGACTTTGGGCCTGACCAAGCCACGAGATTGTTTGATTCTGGAGGAAGTCTAGCAAAAGCATTAGTGTGAAAGGAAATGACAGCGGGACCTGTGTCTTGTGGACAGCCGCAGAACAGCACTAGATGCCTTCCTGAGACGTGCCTGAAGGAAGGATGACAGGATGGCTAAGTCAAATCTCATTCCTGTGGTAATTAAGTTGTACTCTCCTCGCTAATCCTGTTCATTAGTCCTCCCATTTGCCCTGTTGCTGCTTTTGTTCTTAGTACGAGGCTACGGAAAATGGCAGTGGGGCTTCGGTCTGATCCTGTAACTGTCTCTCTCTCGTTTTTCTTTCCCTCCCTGGGCACCTTGTTCTCAGGACCTGTCACCCGGACAGAAATGGGACTATACACCGACACCCATGGCTTTGCCAAAGTTACGACCGGTCACATGAACAGCTTCTGGCTGTGTTTCCAGAGATCTGCATTTATGCATTTGGCATCTATTAATTACAGGACTAGGCTAACAGGCCAGTTTGTTTCAGTGTTTTTTAACATCTAGGGCTCAGACTCTGACTCACCTCCTTACCTAACTCACCAGTATTTCCACCACCCTAAATCAGTGCAACGCCTGGTACAACACAAGGAGAGTTAGCTCCTATTCCCCGAGTCTGGCTAGGCTTATTCTCATCAGCTGAATGTAAGCTGATTTGCCCTGACTTCCCCAGCTAATAAAGCCTGATAAAGCATGCTTTCACCCAATCCCGCATCTTCTTCCTGATGACATCTGCTCTTCCCCCGTGGCCTGTGTGGTGTAGTGTGGCATGCCCCCCGCTCTAGAAAATACAAAATTGAAAAGTTTGCCAGGGTCACTGGTTATCACTCGCATCAGCAAATTAAGATCTCACCGGTACAGTCAAGGATGCATTTCTGCCTCCAGGATCTCCAGCCTTCCTCCTTCCCCAACTGAGCATCCATTCTCCTGGAAGCCCCTGCCTAGGTCCCAGGGTGGGACAAATACCAGGTCCTAGGGATCCCAGCACCTACTCTCCCGGGTTTCCACCGGTTGCTAGGTCTGGGGAGGGGGTCACAGAAGGCAGAACAGCATCTTCAGAGCTGGTAAGTGGGGTCCCATCCCCTCCACTCAGCTCACGCTCTGGATTCCACGTCCTTTGGCTCTCTGGAGCCTCCACAGCTGCAACCTGTTCATTCCCTCCACCCTGCAACACAGGCATTTCTCTCTGACTTCTCAACACACCACTCTACACGTGGAATTTGGCAGGGAAGGGCAATGCAGTAGAACAGTATTGCCTCTGTAGTGCCAAGAACACCCAGTTCCCCTAATGTTTAGTGCATCCCCAAGCCCTGCTTTGAAGGGCTTCATCCAGCCCTGTTTCTTGCTGTAACTTCAGCTCTGTATACCTATATGAGGACTTCACCATTCCCTCACACCTCCCCACTGCATCCCAGACCCAGGGCGTCCTCCAACTCTGCACTGCACACACTGTCCCATAAGCAGTCACGGCCTTCGCTCTCTGCCTCACACTGGTCAGAACCCAGCTGCACTCACCTGCACGGTTCCACCCCAGCCAGGCTGAGCCACCTGCACAGGTGATTCCGCTCCCCACCCAAGGCATCAACAGTGCAAAAGAAACCATCTAGGTATCACCAAGAGCTGCCATAAAACCTGACAGCCTGACCTCACTACTACCGGATCACCAGGGCGGACCTGCCTTGCCATCCACCTGGGGTCTGCTTTTCCCGGAGAATCCTGTTATCCTCTACAACCTGACTCTCTCTCTCTCTCTCTCTCTCTCTCTCTCTCTCTCTCTCTCTCTCTCTCTCACACACACACACACACACACACACACTCTCTCTCTCTCTCTCACACACACACACACTCACACACACACACACAGCCAATCCATTCCTTCATGTCTTTGTGGCAGCCACATCACTGTCCAACGGAGAAAACATTTGTTTCTCTTCCTTCTGCCCTGACAGCATTGTCTCCAGAGTCCAAAGACATTTCCTCCTCAACTGGGCCCACAGCTTCACAGATAGTACAAGTCTCTACCCGGAACACCTCCACTCTACTTCAGCAAGTGTGACAACTGCTACCAGCATGTCCGTGTGGGTCCTCCGGAACACACTGGACTTGGTCAAAATCCAGCGCCACATATTCTCTACAATTCCACCACCATGGGAATCCCACTCCATCTTAGCTACTGGGGCACTCATCCTTACCAACAAGGCCCCAAACTTGAGGGCTTCTCCTGAGTCCTTCAGCCACCTCTCTGGCTCGCTCACTCTCCATGTCATGAAGTGTAGATAACTCTAGGTCACAACTCATCCAGAAGCCAACAACTCCTTCCACCTTTGTAGCAACCACTCTTGCCCAGACTGTTCCAGAAACTAACAAAACCATACCCCTACTTCCACTCTCGTTCCCACGGGTCCTCCACTGTGCTGGAAATCTGGATCAAATCAACTTTGACTCAGATCCTTCCCTGCCTCCCACACCCTTCAGATTAGAGGCCCAGCACCTCAGGATGCCATTCCTGACCCCTGATTGCCCCAACCTCCTGCCCACCTCCCTATTCCCACCTGACACAGCATGGATTTGCAGTTCCCTAATAATCCCATCTAAGTGACATCAGCAAGCATCTGATCATACTGAATCCTGAGCCTGGGACATCATGGTACATCTTACCTCATCAGATTTTAGAACTGAGACTGTTTTACATAGCCAGGGACTGAGTTCAGGACCCTGGGACTTGTGGCACTACAAGGTCTCTGGACCTGAAGGAGGGAAAACCATGGATCCAAAGTCTCAGGACATCCCATTTCCTCTATTAGGGTGCCCAAAACATCAGAGAAATAACTAGAATGGGTGAAAACCGAATACTCCCACCTCTAACCTGTGTAGAGTCCCTGAGCATTTCTGCCACTCCCATGGGACCATGGGGGAGAGGCAGAGCATGAAACATGGGCTGCTCTTATAGGATCCCAGGGGCTAAGCTACAGCACCACCTCTGCCCTTCCGTCAAACTATAGGGCTGCGCCTAGCACCCATCACCCTGAATAAAGGCCAGTCTCCCTAAGCCTCAGTGTTCTCCTTTGTGAACTGGAGACTAAACGGCTCCTAAAGATGGGGATGCAGCTCAGAGGCAGCATTTGTCCAGCGCGTACGAGACCTTGGGCTCATCTTCAGTGCGACGCACAGGCACGCGCACGCACACACACACACACACACACACACACACACACACACACACGCACAAGGCTCACACGGCACCAGCAACTACATTCTACAGGACTAAACGTTTGCATGTTTTCAGTACAAACAAAATGCAAGAATTTTGACAATGGGTTTTTTTCTCATTTCTTGGGGTTTAAAAATATAATATGCGAAACCCCCCATTTCTTAATGTTTTCAAAAGTCCAATATAAAAAACTTTCCCATTCAACATTATAATAATTGTTAAGCCTCAGACGTTAAGCGAGTCCACCAAGCACAGTGACATCTTAAGGTTACACATGGTGCACATCCTTCCAGTAAGTGCCACGTGGCCATCTGACTCCAGAGGAAGGCCCACAGTATTTCCAGCTGCCAGACCCTAGTTACAGCTCAGTGATACCAGGAAGTGCAAGACCCTCCTGCCTTGGGCTAGGATCTGGTTTACACTGAGAACGTTTAACACTGAGAACTTAGCTTTCTTAAATTTCTTTTGTAGGCTCCTTACGTGATTAAGACCCCTGGGGAAACAGTGACTTCTAAAAAGGACAGGAAGACACTTCGCAATTCCAAAGTAAATAATACATACAAACCATAAGTACTCTAGTTGCCTGAACCCCACAAATAACAGTATCCAATACCCAAAGGTATCCCAGTTCGCACCCCGCGTAGACGCCTTCCCTCCTCACTGGAAGGTGTACCTTTCTACATCTCCTGTACAATATGTTCTACCTATACTTCTGCACGGCTGCCTTTTTGTTTTGACCGAAATTATTTCAAGGGCACAAACAACGGAGGGCCAAAGACCTAAGGACCCAGCTTCGGTTGACATCTTTCAGGACTTAGGAGGATACCATTCCAGCAGGACCTCCGCCCGCCCTCAATTCAGACCAGGCAACCTGAGACTCCCCAGTGCTCCGACTTCGTGGCACCTGCAGCCTTCGCGTGAGCGAGAACCACCAAACAAGACCCCTCCGTCCTGAGCCGGATCCTGACCTGCGGGAACCCGGCCTCAGCGCTCAGAGGGTTACTGGGGTCGCAGCACCCATCTATTCAGAGCACATGGGCGTGGCCTGGCACCAGAGCCCCAGCTCGGCTTTATCAGCCTCGCTGGCCGCTGCGCAACTGAAAGAGCGTCCAGTCTCCACTCTTCCCTGCTGTCACCGCTTTCCCGACCGGAAGCTCTGGGATCTTTATATCAGAACCAAGAACAACCAGAGTGGTAACACGCGGAGGACTCCTTCAGAAGCCCCGCCGACTCACTGCCTGCGCCAGTAAGCGTTTTCTTGTTGGGTTTTCATTGCTTCAGCTCGCTGACACGTTTGCAGCAGTGGTTTCTGGGTAATTGAGTTCCCACGCCTCTGCCCGCCCTGTCTTGGAAGGGAGTATCCCTCGTCACAACCAGAGGGTAGCCTCGCGGCAACTGAGGGTGGCAGTGGAGGGGTAGGGGGTCGGGAGGGGGGGGGCGCTGAAAACTCCGGGGGTCTCCGAGGGCAGGTGGCCTTCTAACTGTTGAACCATGTGTTCAAAGACCTCTTAACTCTGAGATAAAAGTTTGGGAATAGATGAGCTCCTCTGCTTGCTGGGAGGTGACATTTCACCTGGAATTCAGTCAAGAGTGAGCACAAAATGAAGTCACCTATGCTCTTGTGGCCGAGAGTGATTACATGCGTTCGTCATCCCCAGCACTGGGGAGTCTAAGAGGGGGACGCCAGAAGTTCCAGACCAGCCTGAACCACAAAGTGAGGCCCTGTCACAAAAAATTAAAAACCCTTATAAATTAGGTATTATCAAAGGTACCCGTAATGATTATGTAATTACTCAAATAAATTGGCATAGTTGCATGTGCTGGCGCACACCTGTGATCCTAGCACTCAGGCTAGGTCAGGGCCAAAGTGAGTTCAAGGCCAGCCTGGACTACATAGGGAGTTCAAGGCCAGCCTGAACTATATAGTGAGACCCTTTGTCAAAAAATAAAGTAAACCCGTCTAGAATAGCATATCCTTGGCAGGTGAAATAAAAGTTGTCAGTAAAGTTTGAACAAGCAACACCATGATCTGAGATGTCAGAGAATAAAGCACTCTGGCCACTCTGGAACCTTGGACACACTCCTTGCTTTCCAAAATTTGATCTTTTAGTGTTTTTATGTGTGTGTGTTTTGTTGTTGGTACCAGGCATTGAACCCAGGGCCTCATGCTTGCCACGCAGGCATTGTGACACGGTGCTGCATCCCCAGCTCCTGATCCTTTTTAAGTCTTGCAAACTTTGTATCTTACAGATGGATGAAGCTGGATGTGGTGGCAGAAACCTATAATCCCAGCACTGGTGAGGATCAGATATGGAGGATCACCATGAGTTCAAGACTACCCTGAGCTAAGTAATGAGTTTAAGGCCAGCCTGACTTACATAGTGAGACCCAATCTCAAAAACTAATAACCTGGAGAAAAATGTAAAGACAGTATATTAAAGAATTGCCAGAAGATCAAAATGAATAGGGCACCTGTACCATATTTATTACTCCAGCACCAGATGTATTATTCAGTGAGCACTTTCTGGATATCAGGTACAACAGTAAGGAAAACGGTTGCCAGCTCTCTATTATACAAGGCATGTCCTAAATATAGTTTTTGTGTATTGCTTTATTCAACATTCTCTATTCAGGTTTTTAAATATGACACATCACAAACAAATAGGTGGTGGTTCACACTGTGGGTTACTTGGAGGTTGGAAAAACACTTCACAAGATCACCAACAGTGCTCCCGAGGAAACCGTCCGCAAGCTCCTAGCCCACAGCAGACCATTTCTTCTGTCCAAATCTGACATCCACAGCCGAACCAACCATGAGCAAGAGAGTAAGTCTCCCAAAGCAATCGAATGACTGGTGAGTCCTCCAGACAAAGAAGCGTAAACAAGGGTAATGCCATGTCTGAGCTTTTTGGAGTTGTTTTTCTCTTCTTGTTTTTGGTTTTTCATGGCACTGGGGACTGAACCCGGGAATCTGCACATGCTAGGCAAGCACTCTACCACTGAGATACATCCCAAGCTATTTTTATTTTTGGAGACTGCATGTTCTAAATTGCCCAGGCTGGCCTCAATTTGTGATCCTTTTGCCAAGGAGCTTGGATTACAGGCATGCACCACCACACCTGGCTCATACCTGAGCCTTTTAATGTGATGATGCCACACTGTGGCTTTCGGACAGCTGTCATAGACACCAACAGTGACAGAACTCTTCAAAGATGTCAGGCAAACCCAAGTGTGCAACAGTTCACAAGTGTCCCATGTATCTGGGGATACAAAGTATAACCCTGCTGTGGATGTTAGAGGTTCAGTTCAGCCCCTCTCATTACAAAGCTTGTTGTTAGAAGTTTTGCTGTTAGTCAAACAGGAAAGGGCACACTGCAAACAGCTGACTTCAACGTTCACCTCATCCCTCTTTTCCAGGGTCTTGCTATGTAGTAAGGCTGGCCTTGAACTCAGAGCCTCAGCCTCCTAATTGGGGTTACAGGAATGCACCACAACACCCAGCTCTTTTTTCCCCCTAATACAGTGAACCCAGGATCATCTCACTAAGCTATTCCCCAGCCCTTTATTTTTGAGACTTGCCACATTGCTAATTTGCCCAGGCTGGTCTGAACTTGCAGTCCTCCTGCATCAGACTCCTCAGTGAGCACAGGTATGTGCCACCATACCTAGCACCTTACTCCCCTTTCACAGCTAGGGACAGAACCCAGGCCTTGTGGATGCTGGGCACACATCCCCAGCCCAACTGCACCTTTACTACCCTTCTGAATACAGCCCCCCACACACACTCACAAACACAAGATACAAAGATTTTTTCATAGCAAACCATAACAATGTCACTCAAATATATGAAATATAAGATTTACTGTCTCCAGCTAGGAAAGAGAACTTGCAGGCCCTGCTAGGCTTACATCTTGGATAGAGTCACAGAGACCTGACTTGGGGGCAGCTTATGAAGACAACAGGATTGGGCTAGCTTGGCTTTCCAGGTTCCAAGGATTGATTGGCTAGTCGGAATTACCTGGCTGATTAGTGCCCAGAGCCTGAAAGCCCAAAAAAGGAATGAGTTGAGGGTAAAGACATACGCAGCTCTCCAGCAGAGGAACTGACCTATCCCTAGCCTAGTCTTCCAAAGGTATTGAAGACAGTATTTGCTTAAAAAGAAAGAAAAAAAGCCAGGCATGGTGGTACACACCTGTAATCCCAGCACTTGGGAGGCTAAAGTAGGATCGCTGTAAGTTTGTGACCAGCCTTGGCCTCAAAGTGAGCTCAAAGCTAGTCAAACTATATAGCAGGACCTTTGTCTCAAAAATAAAGGGCAATCTTTTCAATAAATGGAGCTTGGAATGGACTGTGAAAGCATGAAAATGAGGTCTGCCTAACATCTTATACAAAAACAAACGAATGCTAGGCACAGAGGCACATACCTGTAGTCCCAGCTACCTGGGAGGCTGAAGCAAGAGGACGGTTCAAACCCATGAGTTCAGCATAAGCAAATGGTAAGGCTTTGTCCCCCACAAAAAGGATAAAAGACGTAAATAAATATAAGGCTTACAAATATAACACTCAGAATAAAATATAAGGAAAATGCTGCATGAAGCTGGGTTTGACAATGACTTTTTTTTTGTCTTTTTGAGACAGGGTCTCACTATGCAGTTCAGGCTGGCCTTGAGTGTAGCCCAGGCTGATCTCGAACTCACAATGATCCTCCTGCCTCAGCCTCCCGAGTGCTGGGATTATAGGTGTGCACCACCACACCTGGCTGACAATGACTTCTTGCATATATCAAAAACATGAATAAAATAAGGTGGGCTACATAAAAATTTGAAATTTCAGCAAAGGATATAACTGACAGAACAAAAAAATCTATGTACTAAGAAAAGATATTTTAAGATCATATACAAAATATATTTCTAAAATTTCTATAATTCAACAATAAGAAAACTCATTAAAAATGGGAAGAGCTATTGTTTCTCCAGATAAGTAAATCCTAATAAGCACAAGAAAAGATGCTCCACATCACTAACTGGCAATATAAGATGTAAAGTCCAGTGTTCTCAGACCCAAAAGGTGAGCTAAGAACACACACACACACACAGCAGAGACAGAAAGGGAAGTGTTGGTAATGATGTACATGAAACACGGTGCAGTGTGGTAGGAAAGTAAAACGGCGCAGTACTGTGGGAAACAGTCCCTCACACAACTGAGACGCCCTACGGTCCAGTATTTTCCTTTCTGGGAACACCCAAACTAAAAGAGGGTTTCAAATAACTACTTGTACACTCATCTTCATACTAGCATCCTCCCTAATAGCTAAAAGTTAGAACTACCCAAGTATCCATTAATCAATGAAGAGATAAAGAAATGTGATATACACATATCATGAAACATTATTTCACTGAAAAAAGGAATCGATTTCTGACACGTTACACATGGATGAACCTTAGGGACATTAACCTAAGTCCAATAAATCTGTCACAAAAAAGCACATTGTATGATTCTGCTTATGAGAGAGCAACAGGTGTCCAACTCAGATACAAAGTATACAGTAGCAGGAGCCAGGGCCAATAGGGAAAAGAAATGAGGTATTCTTGTGCAATGGGAATAGTTTTACTTCTGCAAGATAAAAAGTTCTGGAGATTAACTGCAGGAAAAATGGGAATTCAGAAAACATTGTCCAGTTAAAAATCAACAGTAAATTTTCTCCATGGTGAAATCTTTGATGTTTAATGAAGCCGGAGCTGTACCTAAAGAATTCCGCACAGAGCACACCAGCCTTTCTTCATTGTGGATTTTCTGGTGATGAACCAGGTGAGACTTTCGAATGAAGGCCTTCTGACATTCACTGCATTCATAAGGTCTTTCTCCAGTGTGGATCTTCTGGTGCTCAACAAGTATATGTTTGTGGCTAAAGGCTTTCCCACACTCCCTGCACTCATAAGGTCTTTCTCCAGTATGATTCCTCCAATGTTTAATGAGGTTGGAGTTGTACCGGAAGAATTTCCCACACTGACTACACTTATAAGGCCTCTCTCCAGTGTGAACTCGCTGATGTCTAATGAGCCTGCAGTGGTACCTAAAGCATTTCCCACACTCACTGCACTTGTAAGGCCTTTCTCCAGTGTGATCTCTCCAGTGTTTAACGAGGTTAGAGTTGTACCTAAAGAATTCCCCACATATGCTACACTCAAAAGGCCTTTCTCCACTGTGAAGTCTCTGATGTCTAACGAGGGTGGAGTTGTACCTAAAGAACTTCCCACATTCACTGCACTTATAAGGCCTTTCTCCAGTGTGAACTCTTTGGTGTTTAATGAGGGTGGAGCTGTCCATAAAGAATTTCCCACATACGTTACACTCATAAGGCCTTTCTCCAGTGTGAATTCTCTGATGTCTAAAGAAAGTGGAGCTGTACCTAAAGAATTTCCCACAAATATCACATTCGTAAGGCCTTTCTCCAGTGTGAACCCTCTTATGTCTCATGAGTCTATAGTTGTACATGAATGATTTTCCACATTCTCTACACTCGTACGTCCTTTCTCCACTGTGAATACTCTGATGTTTCATGAAGTTGGCATTGTACCTAAAGAATTTCCCACATTTGCTACACTGATACGGCCTTTCTCCTGTGTGAGTCTTCTCATGCTCAACAAGTGAGTATTTGCACGTGAAAGGCTTCCCACACTGGCTGCATGTGTAATTGTGTCTGGCTGGAAGGGTATCCCTGTCTGGCTTCAACCCAGAGTGAGGGTCCTGGTGTTGGAGAAGGCCTGAAGTAGCTGGCCATTCCTTCCATCCTTCCCTGCATGTGAAGGTTCTCTCTGACATATGAACTCTGTGGTTCTTCAAAAATGAAAGGCTCCCACTGTCCCTTCTGGAAAGATTCTCTCCAGTCTGCTTTTGAGGCCAGTAAAGCTCTGCCTCACAAAGATACATCTCTTGTTTAGTTACTGTTCTACTGTCCTCAGCTAGGTGCAAAATATCTTTCAAGAATGGGTCACATGTCTCCCTAGGCTTGGTCTTCTCAGTGGATGAGTCTGGCTTTGGAGAGGTCACCTGTGATGCTGTTGCAGAAATTCCTTGCTCAGAAAGTGCCCCCTCATGCTCGGTTCCAAGCCAGCAACCTGCAAGAAGAAAACATGTTGGTGGGGTGTGTGCTGACCTTGGTGGGAGGGCATCCTCATCCCAAATGTGTGTCACACATATCCACAGTAAGTTCCCAGGCTTCCTGCTGACAATGACTTCGTGCATATATCAAAAGCATGAATAAAATAAGGTGGACTACATAAAAATTTAAAATTTCTCCTGCTAGGAGATGCACATAAAGCCAGTGAGAGGAAGGCCTGCTGTGCAGGAAAGCCCAGTGATGAGTAAGGACACAAAGCGAAGTATACTGGGGAAATAAGCAGGCTCGCTATCACACTCCTCCGCAAAGGCTTTTGCCAGGCCACAGCTGCTGGTGACTGGGAAGCAATGTGTAGAAGGCTGTGTCCAGATGCAGAGCTATCTATTCTGACAGATCAGCAAAGTTCAAGGAATACTGACTGATACACGTACACCTAACTGCCCCCAAAGTATAAACCATGCGTTGGAGGGCCCTGCCTAGGGAACAGCGGAGGTAATGGGTGAGTGGTGGTGCCACAGAAGTGGGGGTGAGGTGGAGTGGCTGGATGGATGCAGGACCAGGCACAGAAGGGACGGGAAGTCTAAGCAAACAACAGCAGGAAAGAGAAGATGGGAATGAGGTTGGCCACCGGACCTGGCATCAAACGATGGCAGGTGCAGCAAAGGTTCCCAGTGTGATCAGAACCCAGCCCTGACATGAAGCCCATTCTCAATCCCCTGGCACCGGGATCATGTCCCCGAGAGGTGCTATTACAACTGCTGGAATTAATATCCACCTCCCGGGTAGGGAGAAGAGGCCATTCCAAGGGGAAGGACAGAGAGAGGGAGTGAAGAATGTGTCCCGGGAGCCGCCCCATAGCAGCCCACATGCTACAATTACATCACAGAAAAGCCCTGCAGAATCAGTCTCGTGGCCTCCAACCATGACCAGGCTGGGGTCAGATATCCCTGGCTGTTATGGTTTGTGTCTGCATGTCCCCCCAAAGCCTCATGCAGTCAGGGGGTGGCTTCTAGAGTTTACGATTGATCCAGGGTCCAATGCTGGGATTATGGGTGTGAGCGCTGCACCTGCCCTGAGGTGGGTAGTTCGCATACAGTGTAAGGGAGGGAAAGAGGCTGCTTTCCAGCTGCTGCTCCCCACTTTTGCTCTTGTTGCTTTTGCTATTTTCAGCCACCATAAACGGTTGCCCTCTGCCATGTGCCACTCTGCCTTGGAGCCAACCAAGTACGGACAGAATCATCCACAGACTGTAAGCTAAACAAACTTTTCCTTCCTTAATTTTGGGGGTCACGTATTTTGTCCCAGCAGTGTGAGAAAAGTAACTATGACACTGGCATAGACAGACACCAAAAACTTCAGCAAGAGCAAGAGCACAACCTGGAGCATGCAGCCTCCACACTATGGACAAGGTGACCTGGCCAGAGACAGGCACGGCATTGGCCTCTCTTAGAGGAGCTCAACATTTCTGATTGGAGTCCTTTTTTGCAAGCCCTCCGAGCAACAAGATGGGGCCGCACAGGGACAGGGTTACAAATCCAGAGCTCCACATCTCCCACAACACGCTACCGGGAAACTAGAACTCTGAGCCATGGTCAGGAGGTGGGAAGACAGAGCTGTGCCTGGGTAATAGGGAAGCCACAGCCCACCAGTACACTGAGTGGGGGTGAGGCCTTACCTAGTGATGACAAAAGGGCCCAGTTCTCCAGCATCACATCACAGTACAGCAATCTCTGGGCCTCACTGAGATGCCTCCATTCCTCCTGGGAGAAACAGATGGCCACGTCCTCAAAGACCACACGGCCCTGCCACAATTAAGATAGTTCAGTAAATGCACAGCTGTTTTGCAACTCTCTCTTTGATATTTAGACTCATCTGTTTGGCCCACAGTAACTAAAGGGCTAAGGGCTGGGTCTGTTTTCCCCTCCGAGCCTGTATTCCGAATGACCTCCTCATTTAACTTTCACAGCCCAAGCCACTATTTTCCTTGTCCTAAACCAACCCAGGGCCAAGTACTAAACAACCAGTGGCAAGTCCTTGCCAAACCTCAGCAGGTCACCCACTTGCTGTGTCTTTCCCTGTGAGCCCCAGTAACGACCACGACTTCAGCTTCTCCCTGCTCATGTGTCATGCCTCCTAATCAAGGCAACGTTTGCCACAGGAGCCTGCATGGTGCGCACCCTTCAGGAAATATAAGGAATAAATACCTTCTTTGTCACTGCTTTCACTCACATCGTAAACTAAAACCCCACAGAGACAACCACTACTGCCACACTTTTCTCTCGCTAGGTTCTAAGTCCTTCTCCCCCGCAACCACCCACTGCTCAGCCTCCTCCACACCTTCCCAGTGTGGAACAGATACCAGTCCTAGTGGCACTGGTGCCTTTTCTCTCATTTTCATTGATCACTGAGTCTGGTACACAAGAAGAAAAAACAGTGGGCCTGCTATACAGAACTCCACCCCCTCCAGGCAGCCACTTCCCTGGTGTCCTCCGGATCTCACTTCCCAGACAACCAAACTCAGAATCACCCTTCTCCCTGTGTGCCCACTCTCAGGGTCCAGTTAACCCTTCACACCCCTCTCCCTGCACCTCACTCTGTGGACACGCCTCCATCATGGCCCGCACTGTAGACATTTCCACTAACTTCTAGCTGGCCACTCCACACATAGAAACCAGGTGCAAGACGGCAACTACACCTCGTATCCAACTGAACCCCAGTCCTGTCCCAGGACACCAAAGCACCCTCACACCAGGGGCAGCCCAAACCCTGCTTTGAGGGTCTCCCCATCTGCCTGTTCTCACTTCAAAGCTACTTGCGCTTGAGCAAGGACCCCTCTCTTGGCTGTCTCCAGCTTCTCTATCACACATCTTGTCCAATAAAGTCTCCAAACCTCACATAAACCTAACTGCATTAGCCTCACACAGCACCTTCCCACCTGCCATCACCTCACCCCAAGGAACATCAGCGCCACTACTACCTCGTCTCCTTCCTCCCTCCAACAGCCACATCCACGAGAACTGCCTCCTAACTTCGACCCACAGCTTCACTTCAGTCCGCATGCCAGCCACTGTAGTGTGGATGGCTCTGATCAAAATTCCTTCACCAGGAATGTCAGGAACATGTGTAGCATGGACAACACTCACTCCTTCATTCCCTCTAAAAATTCCTCAGACTTGTGACTACCTTAGTTGATGCAACATCTATCCATTCTTCCAAACATGACCAGAAATCAGGAGGACATTCCCAACTCCCTTTTCATCTAATCTCCCAAGGTTCCTTCCTGTATCATAAAATGTAAACAATTTTAGTTTAAAAAACACTCCGAAGCCAGAAGGAGCCTCCCAAGTCTAGGTCACGCCACCCTTTTTTTTTCTTTCAACTTTTCTGTAGCCCAGATTTGAGGCCCAGAACTACATGGTCATTCCAGGCCTGGTCCCTGCATGTCTCTAGCCATCCCTCTCACTGACCCCACTCCTACCACACACAGACGTCTTGTTTCCTCTGCCTTACCTGCAACCAGTGAACATTCTAGGTCCTATGCCCACAATGCTGATAGACTTTAGTTCATCACTTACCCACTGTGAGAACTACTAAATGTAGGAAGCTAGGCCTTATGGAACCACCTAGTCTTCATACATAAGACAGAGAGAAGTACAAGAGTCTCAGGATTGGGGTGCAAAAGCCATTTTGGAGATAACTAGTGTTGGTGTAAGGTGGGAAACCTTCTACTGACCTGTGAAGGATCCATATCTGCCATCATCTGTGGGCCCTACGGGAAGAAAGAGGCCATGAGAAATATGCCACCATGTTAGAATCTCACAGGCTAAGCTGGATTACAGCCTCTCTGCCCTGCTTTGGAAAAACACTGACCTCAATCTGTTTGTATAAACACAGCTCATCACACTGCAGTGCTTAAGAGCTTCTTAGCAGACCTATGGCTCTGGAAAAGATCTGAATCTCCGTAAGCCTCATCTTCAGAGGATAAGAATGTTTTCTATCTCATGGGGTTTATACTGGTAAAACAACCTCACCTACTCCATAACAGTTATTACTAGTCATAGGATTAATTAATGGTTTTGTATTTTTTCAGTGCAAAAGAATTAAAATTGTAAGGCTTTCAAACTGGGTGTATACGTCCAGCTTTTCAAGATTTTAGAGATCTCATGATAAGCAAATAGAAGTACATTAATGTCAAACCAATTATGAACTGCATGCAGAAATGTAACTGAGTAACCTCACTTGCTACAAATGTGCGCATACTCAGAGGGATAGTGGTTAATTTGTATTTACATCAGTAAGTATTTCACACATCCTTAAGTTAATGAGTTGTGGGAAGGACCTGAGGGGGCAGGTCAGCTACTAGTCCTTTCTGTAACCAGAAGGAGCTTTTCCAGGTCCCTTGATTACAATATTAAATAACCCCTCTTGCCCTAGATATGATGGAGAAAAGTGTAGTGGCCTGGTTTGGAGTCCAGTTGCTCCACTAACCTGGATGGCCTCTCTCCTGTTCCACAGACAGCAGCCTTGAGGATCAGCCAAGTCTACAGGTGGAAAACCTAAACAGCCTCACATTTTAGTCTTTTTCCTAGGCCAGCCTCTTACCATGCCCAGGCCTCATTTTCTACATCTATGAGCCAGAATCTCTCCTCTGCCAGGCTTTCTAGGTTGGAGTTGTGAATAATAATCTCAGCTATGAGAATGGCTATCATCAAAAAGTCAACCAGTAACAAATGCCAGAGGGGCTGTAGGGAAAAAAGAACTCTTCTCCTCTGTCGGTGGGAATGTAGACTGGTGCAACCACTGTGGAAATCAGTGTGGCAATTCCTTCAAAAACTGGGGTTAGAGGTCCCATTTGAACTAGCTATTCCTCTCCAGGGTATTTTCCCAGAAGAATTAAAAACATACCACAGTGATATATATGTACCCATGTTTATAGCAGCACAATTTGTAATTGCTCAATCTTGGAAACAACCTTCATGCCCATCAACTAAGGAATGGATAAAAAAGATGTGTATTTTTATATATATAGAGGAGTATCATTCAGCCATACAAAGAATAAACTGGAGGCTTTTATAGGTAAATGGATGCAACTTGAGACCATACTCATAAGTGAAATAAATCAGACCCATACGTGTAAACACCACATGGTCTCACTAGTGTGAGAAATTGAACAAGAAAATAGGATCTGAAACATACAATAGATGTTGTGAACTGGGAAAAAGCTGCAAAAGACAAACTGCTAGAGGAAAGGAAGAAAGGGCAAAAGAAAAAACTATGTATACACAGGACAGTTAAGGTAGTTTTACAGGTATTTCGCCCACGTCTTGTACTCTGATTAACTATTACAAAGACAATATGCAATGTATCAACTATTGTAACTGTCCTACTAACCTGTTTCAAAACTCAGTTTCATTGTTTATCTTTTTTCTCTTTAAAATAAAAATTAAAAAAAAAAATCTCAGCCACAACCTTCTCTCTAAAATGTCACTTCTCCAGAAGCATTATTTCAGATGTTGGCTTGGGAACGGTTGAGGAAGACAGAATACTAACTACTCTTGTAGTCCTGTTTGATGGAATATGAGATCTCCTGGACTATCTTTGAGGTCCATCCAGAATCTCATCACACTGCGCTTCCACCGCCACCACTCTGCTCTGGTCCTGACCCACAGTATTCCTGGAGTTCAGCTACAGTGGTCTCATCAGCCTCTCTGCCTTAATTCCCTATCCTGTTTTCCCCAACTATCAACTGCTAACTCGGGACACGCCCTTCTCGGCTTCAAGAAGTGCTGGTTGTTATCCAGAGAGTCTCCACCAACCCCTTTCTTTCTCACAGAAAGAGCAGACAACCCGCGTCTCCCCGCTGCTCCCACTCCGTGGCACCTGCAGCCTTGGGGCAAGCCAGTCCAGGAGACGGGGTTTAGACTTCTACGCCTCATCGCTAGAGCCAAAAGAGGACTCCCCCACACAAGACCCTTCCTTCTGCACATAGGCCCAGACCTCGGGTGAATACACCGAGCCCCTCCACCCGCGCTTAGCTCTGGGAGGCGGGTAGCCGGGGTTGCAGCACCCACCTGCGCCGAGCTCGTGGGCGCGGCCTCCACCAACGGAGCCCGGGGAAACCTGAGCGGGCATACAAGATTAAGACAAAGGCACCTCTGTCACCAGCCCGGCTCAGCTGAGCCTCATCTCCTCCTCTGAGCACTGGGAATCAAACCGCTTCTCCTGCTTTTTCGCTTTGTCACCCCAGTGATCACCAAACACTCCCATAAGCTTAACGGTTTAAGCAACCATGGAACAAGATGGCGCCTACAGGAGGACACCGGAAGTCCCGCCCCTCATGGTGCGCACGCACCTGAACGACCCTATAGAAGCCTTCATGGGCTCAGTAGTTGGTGTTTCTGTGCTGCACACAGGACTTCTGGGTAACAGAGTCTCTTTGCCGCCCCAGATGTAGTTCTGCAATTTGATCACTTCTTTCGCGGTAAAGGCCCAGGGAACCTGGACGGGCTCTGGGAAGTGGAGTTCTAGGGATCCAGAAACTGGAGGGTGCTCAGCTTCCTCTTAAGCGCAATGAACACAGATTTCCTTGGAGTGTAGTTTAGGATACTCACAGAAATGTTAGAAAGCCATTGTTTCAGCCTCTGTGAAGCAGAGTAAGTTCTCAAGGGCTACACATCTGAAGGGATATACCATGGGAATGTACTCTCTGTTCCCTGATAGCTATTAACTGTCAGTTGTGCTGCCATTTTTCAAATATATAGTGAGAGCTACGCTTCAAAGAGGTTTGGAATGTCCCTCTGGCAACTCACATGGTTAGCATGAGTGAGACCCTAGGATCAACCCCCAGCACCAAGAATAAACTAATAACAAAAAAGGTAACAATCTTCAATATGTTTGGTCCAGAAGAAAGACTATAGGCAGTGGAATGAGGAGGACGGTTGACAGGCTTCACTGAAGTATACTGAAAGGGTGAAAATGTGTCTTTCATTCCAGAGAAACATTTTTCCCGACTGTCTAATTAGTCATTGTTTTCCTACCCTGAGAACAACAATTTCATTACATAATACTGAAATATTCAGTATATTTTCACAGCTGAAATATTTTCCAGTTGTTTTAATCTCAAAATGAAAATTACATCAACTGATCATGGGCAATTTCCTGCCAAGACACTGTGTGTCATTTAGTAGGACCATATGTACAGAGTGAATCATCCCTAAGAAAAAGTGATACCCCACAATTTCATTTTCTTGCCAAGAAGTGATTTATCACCCCCCCCTTGTAATTGTAGTGCTGTCTACAGGAGGAGTTGAAATTATCCGTGAAAAAATGCTGAAACACAAATTCCCAAGAGATATGTATAATGATCCTGTAGTTATTCAGAAACATTTCTAGAGAAACGTATCTGTGATGTGGGGGGCTGGGTAAGTTCTCAGGGAAGTTTGAAAGAGACAGCTAAATCCAAGAAGTCAGAATGAAGCTGAACCCACAGCTGTATTGAAACTTTTGCCACATTCATGCTTTTCTCTTCAAACTGATTTTTTAATACTTGAAATTATTGTTCATTAAAAGTTTGGCGAGAGAAGTGAAGACAATAAAAAAAGACTCACCACAAAGGTAAAAAAGAATAGGGACATTGATTAACTGCTTTCAAAATGTCCAACAAGCACATACTGAGTTTTAGGTATAATACAAATGCATGAGATGCACTGTATGTATATGAGCTGCTCTGCATATATATACAGGGCTGTTGCATGTATTCTTAGATGCAATATTATCTATTTGATATTCATTAATTCCTAGGACAAACTGAAAGCCAAAGTTGCTCACCTTTCTTGAATATTGCTTGAGTGCAGAAAACTCTTCATTAGAATTCCTTAAACCACATACCCTAACATGTACATGTTCCCTTCATGCCCAATGGGCATATCCCCATGTAGTCACTCCGAGTACTGTAAAAGGCACAGCCCTAGTCACTTTCTTCTGCCATCTCTTCGTTTCTCTGTCTCCTCACCCTGTTCCTTTCCAAGGGCTCCCTCACTCTGTATGGGGGACTGCTGAGTGTGCCTTTCTCCTTCAGCATGTGGAAGTGATAAAAACTTTATTTCCATTTTGTGTTTCTCCTCATTATTGAGGTATCATTCATCTGAAAGATACTAACTGAATACACACTAACAAATGTTAAGGAGAGAAAAAGTTTGGATTAGGACAGCAGTGAATAGGCAGAATACAGTAACTCTGTGTTTCCTGCTGACTAGCTTAGTAAACTAAAAAATGATTCCTCCTAAAATACATCAGCGTATTCAATTATTCAGCATGTATGTGACACTGACATTTTACTTTTCGAGGGGATACTGGGAATCAAACTCAGGACCTAGCATTTGACAGGTGCCTGTGCCACTGAGCTATACCCCTGGCCCTGCCATTTTACTTTGAGGATTTTGTCTAAGGAAATGAATACACCATGTAACAACTTGGTTACAGGTGACACGGTAAAAAACAAACAAAAAAACCCTTATGAATTCCATTAAAATAATGCTTCAAGACAGAGCATTTTCCTTTTAAAATGTGCCTTTCTGAAATTAATATAATATAGGAGTCGTAATTTAGTCATCAGCTTTGAAATGACACTGAGCCTGGAGACTGTGGACAGCGGGAGGCTGTTTCTTCCTATCTCTGGGAGGACCTGCTCTTCCCTGTTGCTCCTACTTTTACCTTTCATCTTTGTTTGTCTGTCATTTACTCTACCACTTATCAGCCACTGCTGTAAAGGATTTGATGAGTTTTGTATCAGAATCGTCCCCCTCACACACCTCTCGTTCCTTCTCTCTCTTCTTGGGTTAAGATGGGACCACTTGCTCCAATACACACACCCACTCTGAATTTCCACACTTAGCAGAGGTTCAAACCAACAGACGGCTGATCTTGGACACAAACCTTCAGAAACCTCGGCAGAATAAACCTTCCTCTACTTCACAACTACTTTACATCAAGCATTTTGTCAGAGTGATGTAAAGCTAACAAAAACATGGAAAATAAAATCCATAAAAGACAAATTGAATAAGGTGAATTTGATTTAAAAATTCTCAGCAAGACACTTTTAAAAGAATATGAAAAGATCCCATCACCTGTCACTATGCAATGGCAATCTAAAGCAACAATGATGTAACACTATTTGGCTAAAATAAAAAACTGCCATCTGTTGATGGTTGGGATTCAAAGTGGTACAGTCACTTCAAAAGACAGCTTATGATTGTAACTATAGTCTCAATATATAATCCATCAAATCACACTCTGCCAGGTAACTGGAAAGTTTAAAAGGTGTCCACACAGAAACTGCACACCGATCTTTGTACTAGATTTATTCATAATTTCCAAGTCTTGAAAGCAACTGATGCAGCTTTCAATCACTGAATGGGTAGGAAGTGCCATATCAATGCAGTGGGCTCTTATTCTCCCACAGCTCAAACACAAGTATTTATAGCAGCTTTATTTGTAATAGTAAAAAATTGGGAACAACTTAAACATTTATTAACAACTGAATGGATGTTAACTGTGGTGTACAATGGAATACTGCTGAGAAATACAATTTAACAAACTTGGTTCATGCAACAGTATGAAATAATCTTAAAATAGTGATGATTACTGAAAAAAGGAGCCCCCAACCTCAGAAAGTACATACCATGATTTTCTTTTCTATATAAACTGCCTCGTGCTGTTTGTAAATCTGGGAGCCATAAGGACTGGTGGAATTATAAAGGGACTCAAGGAACCTTTTGCTTCTGTTGGATACGTTCATTACCTTGATTGTGGCAATTTCGAAGGTATACACACAAGCTGAAAAAGCGCACATCTCACCATTTACCTATTTGCAGTGTATTAGGTGTTAATCATGTATCATAAAGCTGCTAAGAACTAAATATTCAGGCTAAGGATGGAAAGTCATCTACAACTCCTCATAGAAAGTCAGATGTGCAAACTATTTTGGCTGCACTGTATCCCTCTCCCAGTTTAGGACAGTGACCCCTGCCTCAGTTTAACCAAAACCTGGAGAACAGTGAAGTTTCTGCCTTCTTCAGTTAGGAGTGAAGGTGAGATCAGAGACATGCCATGCCTCTTCTGAGGTCAGGGAAGCAGCTGTGCAGTGATGGCCTTCAGGTCAACAGCCCATGGAGCTAAAAAAATCCGCAAATCTTTACTCACTCACAGTAGTTGTGGCCCCAGGAAATGGCGATGTCTAGAGACTTTGAGAATTTCTATATATCCTCATCCAACACAGCCACAATTACATGGACATGGTGGACAGTACTTTAGAAAGGACAAATCAGTGTTGGCCATAGTCACCCCCACTCTGTTATTTCATTGCTTCTGTACCAATAACTCATCTTGCGGTATAGGTCTTACAACCCATAGCACTTGCCTATGGAACTCTGGATATCAGAGACTGGCTCCTGTACAGGTCTAGGAGACAATTATTCCTCAACAGTGTTAGACAACATGTAACACTTAAGGGACTAGGGGCATGGGAGATTTTCACACCATCTATACCTTCTTCAGAATGAACACTGGGCTCACAGGAGACCCTTACATTCAAGCTAGAGAATTAAGCAGATAAAGCTCTTCAGGCTTTTCTAGGAGGCCTACAATAATGTACACTAAGTCAAAACAGACAGGGAACTTTTCTTGGCTAACCTGTGGTCTAGCACAAAAATTTGTGCCACATGGGGACTTTGTAGGCAAGTGGTCAAAACTGGAGTCCATACTCATAAGTGAAATAAATCAGCGATACATGTGCAGGCAACGTATTGTATCACTGGTGTAAGAACCTGAGGGTGGGAATATAAACTAAGAGACATGAAGGAAATCTGTTCAAAAACAAAGAACAGGAATAATTGATGACGGGTTATTTGATCAATCTTGTATGTTTGTATGTGTTATCCTGAACACACACTTCAAAGACATCAATATGCAAAGCAGCAACTATTGGTGTTTTTTTTGTTTGTTTGTTTTGTTTTGTCTTTGGTTTTTTGTTTTTTGTGTTTTTCTGTTGTTGAGAGGATTGATTGTCTGACCAATTTTGCATGTCTGTATCTGGGTTCATATATATACACTTCGAAGATATCAATAGGTAAAGCAACAACCACTGTTGAGTCCATGTCACCTTGTCTGTAGATCAGTTTTGATTGTACTATTTTTTATGCTAATTTGTGCCTGTTTGTTAATGTTTTTGTGCTTTTATTTTTTTAAAAATAAAAAAAATTAAAAAAAATTTGTGCCACAAAAGGTATTCCTCCCTTCACATTGGCAAAAGACTATTTTTTCCTCAATCCACTCCACACAGTACACAGAAACAAAAGGATGACAATATGTAACATTTATCACTGCACAAGTCTGTATTATGAGATAAGCAGTTGGCAAGGTCGGGTGACTTGGATGACTGTTGTGTTCATGATCAACACTGCCAACGGGGAATCTTGCCTAGAAATCCCCAGCAGATCCTCTCTCAGCTCCTTCATGCCAGTCTTAGACCATGGCCACTCAGAACCTAGCCATGAGAAAGCAAGACCCCCAATGGGCTCAGAAATTCATGATTCCTATAGGGAACAGAAGAGTGAGCAGATGTTTGACTTCACTGAGCAGAACAGAGCCTGACACGCACAATTGGGGACATATGACGGCTTGCGCCACAGGCACTGGCACTGACACAACTGCCAAGAGCCCTGGACAGTACCGAGAGTCTAACACGCCTCATGACCACTTCCCACATATACAGCATTTATTGAGATCTCCCCAGAATGGATGTCAGAACAGAGAGGTTTACCTGTGAGCTAATGTTTGTCTCCAGAGGGCACAGAGAGCTTTTCCCTAGGGAGTAAGAAAGAGGAAATGGAGACTTTTCTGCATTCATAAGGCCTCTCTCTTGTGTGAATATTGTATGCAAAACAAGTTAAAGAGCTGCAGCTAAGGATCACTAAAACTGCATGCATGAGCCCTCTCTCCACGGTGAACTCTGTGGTGCCGCATCAGATGGGAGCTCCTGCTATAGGCTTTCCCACACGCATCACACACATAAGGCTTTTCTCCAGTGTGCACTCGCCGGTGGAGAACGAGGCTAGAGTTACGGCTAAAGAATTTCCCACATTCGCTGCACTCATAAGGTCTTGCTCCGGTGTGAACTTTCTTGTGTTGAACAAGGTGAGAGCTACTAACGTAGGCTTTGCCGCACTCGCTGCACACGTAAGGCCTTGCTCCAGTGTGAACTCTCTGGTGCAGAATGAGGCTGGAGTTGTGGCTAAAGCATTTTCCACATTCACTGCACTCATAAGGCTTTATCCCAGTGTGAATTCTCTGGTGCACAATAAGGTTGGAGCTATGTCTGAATAGCTTCCCACATTCACTGCACTCATAAGGCCTTTCTCCAGTGTGGATTTTCTGGTGCTTCACAAGGGTGTCCTTACGGCTAAAGGCCTTCCCACACTGGCTGCATTGATAAGGCCTCACTCCAGTGTGAATTATCTGGTGCTGAACAAGTGTGTCTTTGCAGCTGAAAGCTTTCCCACACTTGCTGCACACATAAGCCCTTGCTCCTGTGTGAACTCGCTGATGTTTAATGAGACTAGATTTATGGCTAAAGAATTTCCCACATTCAGTGCACTCATAAGGTCTTGCTCCAGTATGAATTCTCCAGTGCTCAATAAGGTGGGAGCTTTGGCTAAAGAATTTCCCACATTCGCTACACTCATAAGGCCTCTCTCCAGTGTGAAATCTCTGGTGTTGAACAAGTGTGTCTTTACGGCTGAAGGCTTTGCCACACTCACTGCACCTAAAAGGCCTCTCTCCAGTGTGAACTCTCTCATGCTGAACAAGTGTGTCTTTACGGCTGAAGGTCTTTCCACATTCACTGCACATGTAATGTCTTTTTCCAGTGTGGTATTTCTGGTGCATTTTTAAGTGACACAGGTGAATGAAGGCCTTTCCACACTCCTTACACATATGAGCTCTTCCTCCACTGTGAATTTCTCCATGATTAGAAAGACTTAACTTCTGCTCAGACACATTTCCACATGGTAGGCATCTAAAGGGACTCATATCAGTCTGACTTCTCTGGTTGTCAAGAAGAGGAACAGTATTTAGGAGGTCTTTTCCATCATTGCTGCAATTGAAAATCATCTGTCCATTGTGGTCTTCCTGGGGTTGGCCAACACTGGAACTGGCTGGGAGAGACTCTGTGAACTCATTCTTTCCATACGAGATCACTTCACTGTGTGGGGGCTGGAGCTCGAGAAGGATGGCACTGTCCAGCAGGTCCACCCCAGCCTCCCTGCACACAACGGGCATCCCTAACACATGGACTGGACAGTTCTTCACAGAAGAGTCCCACCCATCATTCCTCACAAAGGCAGTGTCTCCACAATGCTGCTTCTGGTAACAGTAAAATGTTCCACTGAATGAAAATTCTCTCCCATGTGGCTCACATGTGCACATGTTCTGCACAGCATATGAGCCCTGGCATTCATTCAGGGCTTTCAAGGGTGTATCATGCATCTCACACGGGTGTGCATTCTGGAAGCAAAGACCTGACTTGATCCTGATCTGTGACACTTTTTCTACAGAAATGCTCTGCTCAGAACGTGCCTCCTCATTGCCTGCTTCACACCAACAACCTGAAATCAAAGAAATGTAATGAAGAGCATGCTGATTTGTTGGGAAGAAGCCCTGTCATAATGAGAGAATGTACTGGCTTGCTGGAAGGATGGGGAAGCCAGGGTCAGTGTAAGGAAGGGCCAGTGTTCAGTACTAGGTCTGTACAGATCTCAGAATGGAGGAACTCAAAGATAGGTAGAGGGAAGATATCCAATTTACTCCTCTGCAAAAGGGATACTACAAGGCCTGGGCTACTCGAGTCAATTGCATTCTGTGCAGAAGGATGTGTCTAGGCCAAAGAAAACCCTACTGCAAGTAAGTAGTTGACTGTAGTTGATTCTTTTTTTTTTTTTTTTTTTTTTCTTTTGAGACAGGGTCTTGCTATGCAGTCCAAACTGGCCTTGAACTTACTATGTAGCCCAGGCTGGCCTCAAACCCACAGGGACCCTCCTGCCTCAGCCTACCGAGTGCTGTAATTACAGGTGTGTGCCACTACACCCAGCTCAAGTAGTTGATTTTTAAGGACTAGGTAAAGTGCAAAATTCATGACACATTAAGGGAGGCCAGTGTTATACAGCATCGCAAATGGAACAAAGATAGCAGATGAGTCATGGAAGCCAGAGGGTGGCAAATCTGCCAAGATAGAGAAGTCGGGGGAGAAATGATGAACGGGTGAAGAGTGGAGACTGGGTGAGGAAGAGTAGGAATGAGGTACTTCCACTGGCATCAGCAATGAAACACTAACAAACGAAAGCAGACTGCAGTTTCCACGGGAACCCAGTCCTAACATGGCACCTGCCCTAGCTCCCATGCAGCCAGGACAGCCCCTCACCGGGCCTCTCCCACTGTGACTGAAGTAACGCCTGCCCTGCCAGACACCTGGACTTTCTGCTCTCCCCCAGCTGGGCCGTTATAAGGATCTGAAGGGTGAAGTTTTAAGGAAAACAAAGGACAAGTGAGTGGCCCAGGTAGGCCCACCCCATGGTGAAGAAAAGAGTGTTAAGAAAGGTATCTCCAAGGGGTGGGTGGCTGAATAGCTCTTGGGCTCCCATAAGCAGCCACTGCCTAGTACCTGGGGTTCTGCCAGTGTTCTGAAAGGCCTGGTTTCAGTGTTTGGAATTGGACACAAGATGCCATGACGCTAAAAATAAAAGAGGCAGGCAGGATTCCAGAGTGCAATTTATTAGTCTCTTACGGACAGAACTGTGGACAAGGAGACAACAAGACCAGTGGATCTGAGAGATCTGAGTCAGAGGGGGTGACTCATACCCCGGTCAGCAAAAATGTGACTTCATCCACCCACAGCTTACCTGGTTTAGCAGCTAAGATGGAGAACATCAGGCATCTTCCTGGTGCTAATGACACGGAGCCCAATTCTGGAGCTCCACGTACCACTGTATGGCTTTGCTGATTTACAGTGTGCCGACAAACTATGTGAGAAAGGCCATGTTAGGGCTATTCAGGGGCGGTCACGGTGGCAACAGCTCAAGGTGGCTTTGCTCCTCCCAAGCCGAGGCCCTGTGCTCTGCCCCTCAGAACTGAGTCTTGCACTCTCATAGGCCTCTCTCTTCCTCAGTATGCCCTGAGCCAAAGAGGGGTTTTGGCACGGTGTGGGCAACACGGCATGAGGCTACTCGCCCAGCATGTGAGCAGAGGCCATGGCTACTGCAGAGGCACATGCACAGAAATGCAAATGAAAATAACAAGGAGCCCCAGGAACCAAACCGACAGCCTAGGATGTCACCTCTAGGAGGGACAGCCACACAAGGCATGAATTCAGACTTGTTAGCCACACAGGTTCCAGGAAAAACAGCAAGGGATTCCAGCTATGAACAGAAAAATAAATATCTACTAGAAACTTGTACATGTAACCCTATACCATCCAACAGGACAGCACTGGAACTGCAGCAGATGGGCCTGAGGTGGTAGCACAGGTCACACATGGCCAACAAGTCAGGACTCGTAAGTGACTCCAAAAGAATGGCAACATGCCATCCACACGAGAGGCTGAGTGCAGACTCCCAGGATGCGCCCTCTAGCCCACTCAGGGCATAGGTCATGACTACGGGTCTAGAGTCCAACAGGATGGACAAGAACTGTGTTAGCTGAGAGGCTCCTCATACTGCACTAAGCAGCAACCCACTCTGGGGAATACAGAGGGAGTGAAAGTTTAACTATCTCCTCCTCTGGATTTGGTGCTTACAGTGTGCAAACCAGCAGCATCTCTCTGCAGCAGCTCTGGCATCAGGAGATAAGGTGGGGGCATGGGTAGTGCTTAGGGTGGGTCCAGAGCCCTTGGGCGCTCATAAATGGCAGGTGTGCCAGCTGTGTGGGTATCTGAATGTATCAGTGTTTCTGCAAGAACTTCAGTCCGGTTGGCCAAGCTGGGTTTGTCTAATAGGACCCACATCTGTTGTTTTAATAAGCTATTCTTTTGCTCCACCACCCAGCTTCCTGAGGGTTATAGCACAGTGGTAAGTGTCATGATACAACCCCTGAAGGGCCCAATCCTGGACAGCATGTCCAGTGAAATGGGTGTGCAAGCACTGCTTCACCATACAGGTACCCAGACAACACACTGAACCTCGAGAGGCCTTGGAGTGACAGCTCGGTTAGTTCTCATGCTGGGAAAGGTTTGCAGGAATCCTATACCTTTATCTATGCAGATCAAAGCATATCATTGCCCTGTTACTGTTTCCAAAGAGCCAATGTAATCAAATTGCCAGTCCTATAAGGGCTGCATAGCCAGATCTGCTCCTATTTGTGAGTGAAACAACAGGTCCAGAGTTGCAAACACACCTGACATGGGACTACAGCTGCCAAGAAGCCACTCTATTTCAGGAGTGATCCTGCTCCTTGCTATAGCCCACCCTATGCTAGTACTGTTTTGTCCACAGCCTCGGTCAGAGACAGGGCCTGCACCTCAGGGGAGAATCCGCCTCTGTCTTTCCAGGCAGCACACATTATACAGTCAGTTGTGCTCCTGGTTCATGCAGTGGTTTCCATGCCTGTAAGTATGCCTTGGCTCCCCAGAAAAGCTTTCCAGTGAAGATACTATTCTTGCCACTGTACATGCACAATGTGAGGGCCCAGTACACTGCTCAGCTTTCAGCACAGCCTTGGACATGGCTTGTGAGTTACTCCAGCCACACTGCTTGCAGCTCGGTCCACTGGATGCTCTCGGATGTCCTTCCACAAATCAGATGGCAGCGGAAGTAGGTTGTACCACAGTATGGTTCATGCACGTACTAGTGCTCCCCACCAGACCCATCTGTGCACCAAAAGTCTTTAGGTGTGGGTGCTACCCTCTCCTGCACTTATGAGATCAAAGGTCCCAGGGCAGTCAATGGCAGCTTCATTGATAACAAGGCCAACACCATCAGTTTGGGAGGTAATAACTATCAGAAAGGACACTGTATTGTTGTAAATATTGACTGCCACTCATTTGGAGTAGGGGTCTGTGTCATAGTGCATTGAGGCTGGTGAAACAGGCTATGCACCTCTTTCTACGTATATCTGTGCATTATGACTGACAAAGTACTGATCAGTGACTTTATCTGTACTATGTGATAACTGCTGATCTGGCATTAGATCCCTTCTACAGCAGTGACCATAAGCTAAGAGGTAATTACTGTCCTTGCTTTTTCGTCAAGAGCCCAACTCATGCTGTCTAGAGTACTGGCAACATCTAATTGCACTGGCATACCTGGCAGAGGCGTCTAGAGCATAAACCTGTGCTCTCAAAATCTTTGCCTTTTCAAATGCTTCCTACTGAGGCCCATTCCAGTCACACGTAACTCTCTTCTTAGTGAGCCAATACCATGAGGATGAGTTGAGCCCTGTGAGTAACAAATGCCTGGCAATAACCCAGCACCCCAGCAAACCCTGTCTGCCCTTTGCCACATGGGGAAGGGGAAGTTTGCCCTTCATCTTGCACTGTGCCTGGGATCACATGAAAAATCATGCTAGGGCTTATCCAAGGAACTTCTCAGATGTGCTGCTGGGCTGGGCAGCCCGCCTTCTCACGTACAGGCGTACACAGTGGATCTAGTTAGTTGTATAGGGGCACAACCCGCACCGGTTAGCACAGTATCATGAATGTAGTGGAATCCAATGGAAGGTGCAGGTGAGGACAGAGAGAGGTCCTGGAACCACTGTGCCGGGTCAGAGAGCGGGACTGCGGGGCTCCCTGGGGCAGACCATGGAATGTCCACCACCCTCCATCTCGGGAAGGTGAGCTGGTTTGAGCTGGCTGGTAACCAAATGCTGGAAAGGGCGTTAGCCAGCTCCAGACAGCATGCACACAGCCAGAGGGTGCAATTTTTTTCCAGGACCTGAGTAATGTTAAGTAGGAGGCACCACTTGATTTAGCTCCCTGTGGTTGACAGGCGTTCTCCAAGTCCACCTGGTTTCTGCATCAGTGAGACAGGGCTATCAGGGGCACTCTGAGTTGGTCCCAAAACTTCAGCCCACTCTAACTCTTTTGTCACTTCTCCCATCTCAGCAAGCCCACCTGGAAGTCTGAGCTGTCTTCTAGTCATCACCCTGCTGGGGACATGCAGGCTGACACAGCCCCATTCTGCTAGGCACCTCAGCACTCCCTCTCCTACCTGGGCACCAGACCACACTGATGTCCACAGTGTCTTTCCAACTAGAGTGACCACCCTAAAATGTCCCCAGGGGCCACGGGCATCAGTACCACATGCAGAACAGAGGATGTGTTCCAGATGCAACAAAACTTGCTGCACTCAGATGGCCTTACCCCCGTATCTACCAATGGCTGCCCATGACTGCTGTGGATTAGCACACATTCAGTGCCTGTATCTACCCAAACAATGCTTTCTCCTTGTTACTGATGAACAAGTACCATACTTCTCCAAAGTAAAACCTAACCAGAAAATAAGCCCTAGCATGATTTTTCAGGACGCTTGTAATATAAGCCCTACCAAAAAAGTAAGCCCCAGTTGGGAATGTCGGCCAGGTAGATCCATTTCGTATGTCCAGTTCAACATATGATGGATGTACTGAATTATAATATTAATATATAGTTTAATATAAATAATATTGACATTAATACCTAAAACAAACGATAACATAAATGATAATTATTTGTAAATACCCAAGTGGGTACCTTTGGATGAAAGGTAAATGCCTATGTAAACAGATGAACTTGAGACATTGGCAAATGACCAGTTAGAGTACAGACACAATGCATGAATAATGTGCACAATTGGTAACAAATGCTCATGGTTGTATCTAATATGAATCTTCATGATTCCACATGCTATGTGTTGTAACAAACGTGCTTAATGCATTTGTGTGAAATAAATGTTTTCTGCATTTTGATGCCTTTAACTCTCCATCACTTTTTAAGTGGACCATCATTCTCAACTGTCATCATTTTTTCCTTTGCCACCCCTGTCTTGGAAGTCTTCAATTAACACTCACCTGAAAGGAAACTTTGTGAATCTCAGCCTGCAAGAGGTCATGACTTCATGATCTGAAGAACTCAGGGGATAAAATCACTGACAGCTATGTTGCCAATGTACTACAAGCAGGTTGAATGGATAAAAAGCACTCACTTAAGGATAGCGTTAGGAAATGGAGATGCAAAATTTCAGGGTTTGGAGAGTTATGACAGTGTTGCAGAAGACAACATGAGTGTACCTGAATAAATGCAGATTTCTGTACATGAATAAATGAGTAAATATACACAAATAAATATTGATATTGTACATGAAAGAATAAAAGACAGCTCTATTGCATCTTTTAGAGTAAAAATTAATATAATTTGAGGAAATACAAGTAATACTAGGCCTCTGTATGTGAAGCCTCTGGTCACCTATTACATCCCTTACTCTAAGGGATATAATCAAGGCTCTGCTCCTAATCCTGAGGGAATCACTCTGCATTAACAGCAACTCTAGAGAGAGGAATTCCTCAACCTTCTACAGGAGGAGAAAGGAAAGGTTAGAATTGTTGGCTTTTCAATTCCTTCCATAAGTCTACCAAGATGGCATGGTATTCTCTCTTGTTCCCTGGGCAAAAGTAAATCATGCCCTATCTGTTTTCTAGTCATTTTAACATGCCTTTTAATACCTATTTTTGTGTTTCGCTTTTTCTTACCAGGTTTTATAACAAGGCCCACCCTGGTCCATCTTCGGTCTCTCCCAGGTCAGCAAAACCTCGCCCACCTCACACACATCCTGTCTGACAATGGGACTGAGGAGGGAAAGGCTGCACATTTCTGAACATCTTGTAGCAGTTTGCTTTTCACCCCAGCTGCTTTATCAGGTCCTTGAAACATCAGGGTGTAATGGCTGGTCTTATGCCCAAGTCCTCAGAACACTTCGGCTTCCTCTACACTTTGCCATGGGTTATCTGTCCCCAGGTGACTGCCTGTGCCACGTCCAAGATGACCCATGCTAGGTAGGAATGAATTCCCTAGGTTTGTAGGTATCATGTAGGTGCTGCCTAAGGGCCCAATGAATGGTAACAAGTCCTTATTTTCTCAGCTTCATGTTATTTCCTCTCCTACCCTAGAGTCTCATAATCCAGGCAGTCAGAATCCCACAGGGCAGTTGTTCAAAAGCTTTTGAAATCAGGCTGGAGCTATGGCTTCATAGTAGAACACTGGCCTAGAATGCATAAGGATCTAGACTCAGCTCCCAGCATTAAACACTAAGAAGCTTTTGCAGTATCTAGTGATTCTGCTGCAGTCTACCCCGAACAGTCGTATCTTCTTGAGTAGGAACCCTCCCTTGCCAGCTGAATACTCTATTCCTGGGCTGTCCGACCCAGTAACAGCTAAGCAGGAAACAGGGCTCGCAAGGACCGGGTCTCCGTCCTCACTCACCTCTTCTCAGTGATCCAAGCCCTTACAGTCCACTCTGGCCTTGAGACAAGAGCTCCCACACTTTTTCTGTTCAGCAATCTGACCTCAGCTGCACAAAGCAGGAATCAAGGATTTCCAGATTGCTACATGAGCTGGGTGTGGTTGCACATGCCTGTAACTCCAGCACTCAGAAGGCTGAGGCAGGAGGATCACCTCAAGTTCAGGCCAGCCTGGGCTACGTAGTAAGTTCAGAGGCAGCCTGAACTACATAGTGAGATTCTGTCTCAAAAAATAAGTAAATAAAAAAAAAAAAACCATTGCTGTCCTGACCTTCCACATTCTCAGTCATGTAAGAGGCTGAGGGGCAGAGTGATATGTATCTCTTTGAAGTTGTAAAACTTCTTCTAATTTCTCTATCCTTTCATCCACAGACAGCTGGGCACCAGTGGCCAACAGAACAGGCTGCAGCACGGCACTGCACTGCAGCAGCCAGGTAATATCCTTCTTTAGCACTGTGGAACGAGGGGCATTCAAGAAACAACTGCTCCCAACTCAGCAGTGCTTTGGGTCATCCCTGTGCTCCCAGTGGGCCAGAACCTACCCAACCAGAGACTGTGCCACAGAAGCCTCCTCCCTCTCCCCCATTTTCCTGGGCTCCTGTCTCATCTGTGAACTGTTCTACAAACACCCACTGTCAGTGTACATGAGCTGGCCACAAGGTGCGGAGAGAATGGGGACGTGGACACATCTGCAAGGCCAGAGAACGGAAGTTACTGGGGACTTGATTACAACACTGCATGCAAGGGCAGCAGAACGGCAGCAAGAAGACCCCACAGTCTGGGCCTCAGAGGGAGCTTCTGTAAGGGTCAGGACCAAAGTGACTTTGTCCACGCCTAACTGTGCATGATTTCTCTCCAGCAAACAGCAAAGACACCACTCACATTCCCAGCACTGAGAGTAGCCAGGTCAAGTCACAAAGCTCCACAGATCACTCTAAGGATCTTGTGTGTTTGTGCTAGGAGGGGAGACCGAACAAGACACACTAGAGCTGTGCAGGAGGGACGCTGGTGGTTGTCACTCGAGAGGCCTGATGCCAGGTCAGCTTGAACCCTCGCACTCACTCGCTCCTCAGGAAACATCAGGGAGAAGGTGAGCATAAAACCTCAGAAACACACGTGCCAGCCATGAGGACCGTACCAGGACAGTGAGCCTTCAGTCTCCGTAGAACCCACTGGGAACACTGAAAAATCCCATTACCCCTTACCAGGTCCTACGAGGCCTACAAGGGAAAGTCTGGTAGGGACTACTTAGGAAAGGAGGGGTCACTGCACACAGCCCAACTCTAACTCGCAGCACTTATTCTGGCAGCTCAGCAAGAGGAGGAGGGATGGGGGTGTGGTTCAGTGGACCAGCCCTTGTGCAGCATGGGTAAGGTCCTGGATCTGACAATCATAAACACATACAAGAAAGAAAAAACAGAGGAAGGGAGGGCAGAGTCACAGTCTGGCTGGACATGAACAGCTGTATCTGGGGGAGGACTGAACGCCACCAAGGACAAGGAAGTGTGGCAGCCTCAGAGACGGGCAGCAGGGACCCCACCTCCTCCTAGGCCAGCCTTCCCATAAGCCCCTTCCCTGATTGCTGACTGCACTGACTGACTCATTTCTAAGAAACAGATGTGGAAAAAGTGATGAAATGTCCCGTGACTGGACTATAACCTGGGCTTTCATCCCGGCACTCTCCTGCTCTTATGGTTTGTGTCGAGCTGTTTCCCCAAAGCCTCATGTGGTCACAGGGCCATTTCCGAGGTGGCTCAAGCTAGAGTGTATGACGCTGGAATTAAGGGTGTGTGAGCAGTAAACCAGTCCACTGACTGGTTTGGCATCGTTCTGGCTAGGATTAGGGTGTAGGCGCTACACCCGCCCTGGGGCGAGTAGCCTGCACTCACTGTGAGGGACAGAAGGAGATGCTTCGCCCACTTGTTTCTTCTGCTCTCTTCTGCCCACCCTGAGCAGTTTCTTCTCTGGGATGCCCCTCTGCCAAGCCACTCCGCCTTGGAGCCAGCTGACTGTGGACTGAAACCTCTACAAACTGTGAGCCAAATAAACTTTTCCTCCTTTAACTTTGGCTATCGGGTATTTTGCCACAGCAACAAGAAAAGTAACTAAGACATTTGCTCAAGCACAAGTTAGCTGAAAAGACAAGACCTAGAGAGAGGCCTCCGGCTATCTACCAGCAAGGAACTGATGAGGCTCAAGCTTGTGAACGGACTTTTCCCATAACAGGCTTTAGACAACACCACAGCTCTAGCTCACAGTGTGAATGGAAGCTCTGAGATAACAGCACCCACACAAGCTGTGACCAGGGACCTAAGGTGCTGCAATGAAGAGATAACCATTTCTATTGTTTTAAGCCATTAAACTTTGTATAATTTGCAATAGCAATAGACACCTAAGAAAGGGCCTTACCCAGTGTGGCCACAAGTGCAAAGTTCTCCAGCATCACGTCACAGTAAAGGGATCGCTGAGCCTCCTCGAGAAGCCCCCACTCCTCCTGGGAGAAGTACACGAACACATCCTCAAAGGTCACGTGGCCCTAGGACAACAGTGACAGATGAGCCCACAAGCAGCACTCCTCCACGAAACCACCCCCTTCTGACTCAGTGCAAGTACAGGCAGCCCCTGTTCAGCCTCTTCCCAAGATTTCACAGTCAGGGCCGCAGTCAGGTCTTAGCACCACTAGTACCAGCCGTCTCCCCACGTCTCCCTCACTACTGTGCTCGGCCTTCAGAAGAACCAAGCACGTACACAGAGGTGCTGCCTAAACTCTGTCTGGCATGAATACTCTCCTACCCATCAGTTATGCAGCCTGCCAGACACAGCCAAACCCAGCTGAGCTTTGTCTCAGAAGCCATCAGCACTAAGGTCATGGGAGTGTCAGGGCAGTCTTCCCAGCATGCACTTCACTCTCAGGACCACGCCTTCCTCATGTCTGAAACCCCCAGCAACACCGACAAACACTTTACCCATACCAGACACCTCTCCTTGGCGTCCCCAGTGGGCCACTATGCCCACAGTTACAGAAACAGTCACCTGTCTTTACCCCAGACACCATTCTCACCTAGGTACCGAGACACCAGAGCCACTCCCCTTCCTCTCTTTCATCCTGCTTATGGACAGAGGGCTCTGCCACCTCGACACTCCCATAGCTCTATGTCACACTCGACTTTGGAGTCTTCTTTTGAATTTCTTCAAAAGAACCACTTCACAAGAACCCCAGAATGAAAAACCTGGATATTTAGTTTGGTGTCTCCACAAAGGCGTGTGGAATCTCTTCAACAAACAGCACCTACCTACTTCCTGACACGATCACCGCAATCACTCTAGCCAGGAAGCTGTCCGTCTCGGCTGATGGCAGCTCTGGCATTCTACAAGCTAAATCACAACAAATAAACAAAACCTTGGGGCCATCCATAATTCTTCACGTTTTCTTCTTCATGTCACAAATCCCGTTACCCCACTTGGAAAAATTAAACTGAACTTCTACCACTTCCATAGCACATCTCCGGTGGTGGAGACAGACGAGACCAACAACTCTGTAGTAGGCTCCTTGGCCACGCCCACAGTCCGTTCTTAACCTCGCAGCCGGGAAGACTAATAGTGGAATCAAGTCATCTCCCGCCTCTCCTCTAAATCTTCCACGATTTTCACCACACGCAGAATACAGCCGCTGCTTTCCATTCTGCCACCATTCCTCTTCCCACTGGGGCGAAGAAAGGGAACTTCTCCATATAACTCTGCCCTGGACTCGACACTGAGCTGGAAAGCACCCTCTTTGTAGACCCCCAGGCACACTGAAAACACAACTTAAGTCTATGAGAGCCTCCTGGATAATCACAGGAAGTATAGAAGAAAAGTTTGGACAAGCTTGAGGAGTTGGACATTAGGAACCAAGACCAAGTTTCGGTTGGGTTTAATTTTTTTTTTTTTTTGGTTATTTTAGGATACAAAGGGAAAGCTTATCACAATTTACTAATAAAAGCTTAGATCTCTTCTAACTCCTATTAAAAAAAGAAGTCTGTGAGTACCAGGACACCAAGGGCTCCTCAGAAAATCTACCTGAAGACCATGTAAAGCACTTTCGCTGAAGCCAGGGAAATCATTAAGAACTGCATCAGATCATCCCTGTCTCCCTAGCGAACCAGTCTCAGAAGTAAAGCTCAGCTTCTTAGGTCGCAGTCATAGGCCAGACCATGAGCCGCTGTTTTCCTTTCTCATCAGACCGACACTGGCGGTACCTGTAACACTGCTAATTCATTCTAATGGCCAAGGAGTCACACGACTTCGGCGGCCCGGAGCCTCTCCCACGTCTCCTCACGTGGATCCTGGGAATGCGAACCTCTCCGCTCACTGACCACCCATGGACAGCGCTGGAAGGTGTTTATGCTCAAGGAAAAAGGGAGGAAGGCGAAGCACACACGAAGCGCTGAGTCCGGGTCAGGGAGGGGCCGAAGACCCTCTCTTCACCTGAGCCCGGTGCATCTTCGCGGTAGCCATCAGGGGCGGAAACGGCGGTGAGAGGCGGAGGCGCAGGAGGCGCGAGCTCCCCGGAGAGTCGGCCGAGCCCCACTCCTGCCCTGGCGCGCGAGGAGTTCGGAGGACAGGTCCCCAGGCCCCGCGACCAGCGCAGCCCGCTGAACATGGCCCCGCGAGGCCGCCCCGCGCAGTGGAGGTCCTGGGCCACACCCAGAGAGAAGGAGCCTGTCCCTCGCTGTCCTTGCCTTCCAGCTGGCAGGAGCTGGGCAGCAGGAGACCCAAGCCAGGTATGCAGGGTTTCCTGGCCAGGGTGGACCGGAAGTAGGCGGAACTGTCGTAAGGCCCACGCTGGAGGTCCCGCCTCTTCCGCCAAGAGAAACTGGAAATGCCCATTTCGGGGCTTTGACTGGCCAATATCCTGCGCGCAGAGTTCTGGGTAATGTAGTTAGTTGCGTAAGATAATAGTTACTCGCGCAGGTGATGAGTAACCTGCTGATTATGCAGGTCGCACACCCTGCTCTGACCTCCCAGACCTTGGAGAAAGCAGAAAAAGAAAAAGAGAATGAATTACCTTCTTGGAGCACCAAGCTCCTCTTACAGGAGCTTTTGTTATTTGGGACAATGCTATGCCTCAGAAATCTTCAGCAAGTAATTTTAATCTTTCTGCTCCTGAGGCCTAGGGAAAGCTGCTTTACCTTTCTCAGCGTTGGGAGAGAAATTTACAATTTTACCTGCGGGAAAGATGGGTGTCCTTTGTATAGTAACGTGTATAGTTACGTTTCTGTAATTCACTGATTCCAAAATTTGGACCCCTACTTTCGCAACATCAGCATCACTGAAAACGTGAAAATACAGAGGATGCTTGACTTAAAAATTCATTTCATTCAAGAGGACTGGTTGTAACTCAAATTGGTTGTAAGTCGAGACTATTGTTCTCCTCAGAAATAATGGAAATATGCTTAATGTGTTCCAGACCTCCCCAAATACCGCTTGACTAACCTATTCATAATAAAAAGGAGGGGGTTGTATAATGTGCATAATTTACCAGGAACACGAATAATTTTCCTAGAGTATTCATCACAAAGTTATAAAATGTGTCTAGTTTACCAGAAACAACAATTTCATACCATAATCACCTTTCAAGTTGACACCTGTGGCTTGCAGGAGGGGAGGATGAAATGGAAGGTGGTTATTGTTTGGAGGGAGATTCTTCTTTCATAAGAACATCAGAAATTGCCTCTGTGGTATGTTTTCTCTCCTTGGGTGAGTCTGTAGCTCATTAGGAACAGCTTCTGGCTCACTAGGTGTCAACCTTACAGAACTAAAAGCTCGTCTAAGCTTGTCTGTTTCTGTCTTTTCTTTTAACACTGTTCTTTTCCATTGCAATTGCTTTCTTTACCTTTCCTTCCTTCCTTAGCTTCCTTTCCAGCTTTTTGAGAGCCATTTTGATAGCAGTAATGATAGCAATTATATAAAGCACTGACAGAAATCAGATCCACAGACACGTGCACCTGGGCTCAGACTGATGCTTACGTAAGCATACATATGCTTATCTAGCATTTTCTGTCTTTGTTTACAACTGCACAAATGGCAAGCATTTGGGCCATAACTCAAGACTCTAGTCATAAATTAGACCTAAAGAACCAACATTGTGAAAATGGCCATACTCTAAAAATTATTATACAGATTAAATGCAATTCCAGTGAAAATAACATTGGTATACCTCACAGACCTAGAGAAAACATTCCTAAAATTTATCTGGAACTAGAAGAGACCCAGAATAGCGAAAGCAATCCTGGGCCAAAAAGGCAAGGCAGGAGGTATCACAATCCCTGATACTACAAAGCTACTGTGATAAAATCAGCATGGTATTGGCAAAAAAAAGAGCAGACCTGAAGATCAATGGAACAGACTGGAAGATGCAGACACAATCACAAAGACATTCAGCCACCTTATCTTTGACAAAGGGGCCAAACGTTCACTGGAAGAAAGATAGCCTCTTCTATAAATGGTGCTGGAAAAACAGGCTTTCCACATGCCAAAGACTAAAACTAGACCCAAGCTTATCACCATGCACCAGAATAAAGTCAAAATGGCTTAAAGATTTAAACATTAAAACAGAAACACTAAATCTACTGGAAGAGAAAGTAGGTGGAAGTCTTGAAGCCATAGGGGTGGGTAGAGAGTTCATGAACAAAAACCAAATGGCATGGGAAATACTTCAAAGAATCAACAATGGGATCTCATCTTATTGAAAAGTTTTTGCACATCAAAAGAAATCACCAAAAGTTTTTGCAAAGAAAACCCACGGATTGGGAAAAAATTGTAGCTAACTGTCCCTCAGACAAAAGACTCCTGTCTAGAACATACAAAGAATTTTAAAAATCAGGCCCCCCAAATTCAAAGACCCAATCCAAAAATGGGCATCTGAGATGAATACATAATTCTCACATGAAGAAATACAAATGGCAAAAAAATACATGGAAAAATGTTCAGCAGCATTAGTCATTCAAGAAATGCAAATTAAAACAAAACTGAGATTCCATCTCACACCAGAAACAATGGCTATCACCAAGAAATCAACCCATAACAAATGCTGGAGGGGCTGTGGGGAAAAAGGAACTCTTCTCCACTGTTGGTGGGAGTGTGGACTGCTGCAACCACTGTGGAAATGAGTTTGGAGATTCCTCAGTAAACTAGGATTAGAGGTCTCGTTCAACCCAGCTATTCTCCTTCTGGGTATTTTCCCAGAAGAATGAAAAACATCATACCACAGTTGTGCCCCCATGTTTATAGCAACACAATTTGTAGTAGCTAAATCTTGGAAACAACCCAAATATCCATCAACTGAGGAATGGATAAAAAGATGTGGTATTTTTATACAATGGAGTATTACTCAGCTATATAGACAGATAAACTAGAGGCTTTTATAGGTAAATGGATGCAACTAGAGATCATACTCATTAATAAAATAAATCAGGTTCACATCTGTGTACATCATATTTCCTCCCTACTATGAGAACCTGAAAGAGTAAATAAAATCTGAAAGGTACAATAGATATTGTGAAAAGGAAAAGAAACTGTTCAAATAGGAAAGAACAACTGGGATGAAGGAGGGGAGAGGAAAAAGAAAGAAGGAAGAGGGAAAAATATGCATATATATACACAGGGTAGCTAAGATAATTGTATTACTAATATCTGTTCATTTATTGAAAGGAACTGTTAGTGTGTAATTGCTTGATTAATCTTGCATGCCTCTATCTGGTTATATGTGCACCCATTTTGAAGATGACATTATGTAATAGAACAACCACTGTTAATATCATCATGATATTTTGAAATTCTGTATCATTTTTGTTGTTCTCTATGTTGTTTTATTTATGTACTTGTGTTTGTTATGTTGGATTTTTTAAATGAAAAACAAAATTTATATGTACATATAAGGATAGCTGGTATAGATATATTGCTGATGTCTGTGATTTATTGAAAGGAACAGTCGATTTTCTTTTCTCTTGACCAATTTTACATGCTTGAATTTGGTAACAAGAATGACTGATCTGAAAACAATGTGCAGTGTACAAACAATTGTTGAACTCTTACCATCTTGTATGGTGAAGCTCTGCATCATTTTCAGTTTGTTTTGTTACTGTCTTTGATTGTTTGATTGATCTTACATTCTTATGTCTAGTGGACTGAACAACTTCATTGAAGATAACAATATGTAATGTAGCCACCACAGTAAATTCCTATCATTTTTTGAGGTAATGTATCATTTTTGTTGTTTTTGTGTTGTTTTCATTTTGTCTTCATTATTGTCACTTTTTAATTTTTAAAATTAAAAAAACATAAATTAAACCTAAAATTCTGGTCTAAACCCAAATTGTTGTTACATTAGGCCAGTAGTAAGTTGAGGGTCCACTGTACAGTTCCCCAGCCCCAACTTCCACCTTCTGACTAAGAAACGCTGGAGGTGGGGGCTATCTCAAGCTAGAGAACTGAAGCTGTCTTTACAAACCAACCCTAAAAGAAAGTGCAATGTAACACCCTTTACTTTACTTTTTTTCTTTTATTTTTAATTAAGTTTACTGGTACAATTTAGATATGCATAAATGATCACATTTGTCCTACAGAAGTTGTACCTGTACATCATGTATCTTGATTCCTCTTTTTTTCCCAATTCCCCTACCCTCCCTTCAACCCCTCTCCCCCTGCACAATTGCAAAACTTTGTATACATTTTTTCTTCTTCTCACATTTTTTTATTTTCCCTTCTTTCCTTCCTCCCTCTCCTCTGCCTGGTTCCCTAGCCGTTTGAAAAATTTCTTCCTATTGCACGATTACCATTATACATTTGGTGCACACTTAGGCTTTTGATTTCTCAATCCAGAGAGACAATGCGATATTCACTCCTGTGTCCCATTTATTTCACTTAAGAGTGTGGTCTCTAAGTCCATTCAGGTAGCTATAAATGTCTCAGGTTTATACTTCTGTACGACTGAGTAGACTGCATTGCACTTTTAAGAACACATCTTTTTCATACAGTCAATGATTGGTGTACATTTGGGCTGTTTCCAATCTGTAGCTATAACACTCTGTGCTGCTATAAACCTGAGTGTGTATATGCCACTGTGGTACGATGTTTTTAATTTTTGGGGGAAGACATCAAGAAGGGGGATAGCTGAGTTCAGTGGAACTTCTAGTCCTAGTTTTTGAGGAATTTCCACAGTGGTTGCAACAGTCCGCACTTGCCCCAACAGGGGAGAAGTGTTCCTTGCTCCCTACAGCCCTGCCAGCATTTATTATTGGTTGATTTCTTGATAACAGCCATTCTATCTGGAGTGATATAGAATCTTAGCATTGTTTTAATTTGAATCTGTCCAATGATCAGTAATGTTGAACATCTTTTCATATATTTATTTGCTGTTTGTATTTCTTTATCTGAGAAGTGTGCATTCTTCTCAGATGAACATTTTTGGATTGGGTCTTTAAATTTGGGGGGTCTGACTTTTTTCAATTACTTATATATTCTAGATATTAGTCTTTTGAGGAACAGCTGGGAAACTTTTTCTCGCTCTGTGCGTTGTCTTTGTTGGTGTTTTCTGCTGCTGTGCCAAAGCTATTTAGTGAGATCTCAGTTGTTGATTCTTTACAATATTTTCGTTGTGGTTAGGATTTTGTTCACGAAATCTTTGCCTACACCTATGTCTTCAAGAGTTCTACCAATACTTTCTTTCAGCAGGTTAATTGTTTCTGTTTTAATATTTAAATCTTTGATCCACTTCTATTTTCTTTTAGTACATGGTGGTAGACATGGGTCTAGTTTCAGTCTTTGGCATGTGGAAAGCCAGTTTTTCCAGCACCATTTATTAAACAGGCTTTCTTCCAGTGAAGGTGCTTCCTTTGTGGCTGGGTATATCTGGAGCAATTCCTACATTTTCTAATCTGTTCCATTGATCCTCAGTTCTGCTTGGGTTTTTTTGCCTGTACCATGCTGTTTTTATCACAGTAGCTTCACAGTATAGTTTCAAGACTGGGATTGTGATGCTCCCAGTCTTGTCTTTGTTGCCCAGAATTGCCTTTGCTATTCTAGGTCTATTCTGGTTCAAAATCAATTATAGAATTGTTTTTTTCTAGCAATTTTGATCAGGATTGCATTAAATCTGTACAAAAGTTATGGAAGTATGGCCATTTTCATGATATCATCCTTCCTACCCAAGAAAAAATCATATCCTTCCATTTTGTGATATCCTCTTCAATCTCCTTTTTCAGAATAGTATAATAATCAATGTAGAGGTCTCTCATTTTCATTTCTGGATTGATTCCTAGGTATTTCATTTTTAGATGCTATTTTGAAAGGTGCTGTTTCCCTAATTTCTCTCTCAGTGAGTTTTGTTATTGCTGTACAAAAGGCTATTGATATTTTTTGAAATGGGTTCTTGGTATGCAGTTCAGACTGGCCTTGAACTCACTTTGTAGCCCAGGCTGGCCTCAAACTCACAGTAATCCTCCTTCCTTGGCTTCCCAATTGTGAGAATTACAGGTGTGCATCAGCACACCAGGCCAATTTTTGCTGTTGACTTTCAATCCAGCTATGCTATGGAATTTGGTTATTAAATCTAGAAATCTTCTGATAGAGTTTTTAGAGTCTTCTATGTACAGAATGATGTCATTGGCAAATAACGATAATTTGTAATGTTATAATAATATAAATTCTTCCTTTCCTATCCTTATTCCTTGTAATTCTTTCCCTTGTCTAATTTCTCTGGCTAATGTGCTCAGAACTCTACTGAATAGGAGTTGTGACCGTGGACATCCTTGCCTTGGTCCTCACTTTAGATTAAGAGCTTCAGTTTTTGTCTATTTAGTATAATGTTGGCTGTTGGTTTCTCATAGAAGGCTTTTATCAGATTGAGGTAAAGACCATCTGTTACAATTTTCTGTAGGATTTTATCATGAATGGATGCTTGACTTTGTTGAGTGCTTTTTATGCATCTATTGAGATGATCATACGGATTGTGCTCTTGGCTCTGTTAAAATGGTGTATTACATTTAATGATTTACATATGTCGAACCATCCCTGCGCCCCCGGGGTTAATTCTACTTGGTCATTATGTATAATATGAGGGATTGTTTGCTGAATTCTGGTGGACAGTATTTTATTGAGAATTCTTGTGTCTGTTCCTTAAAGAGATTGGCCTGTATTTCTCTTTTATGGTTGGCTCTTTCTCTGATTTTGTTATGAGTAATGTTTGATTCCAGCAATGAAGTTAGGAGTGTTTCTTTCCTTTCAATTTGATTAAAGAGTTTGAGAAGTAGCAGCATCAAGTCTTCCCTAAATTTCTCGAAGAATTCAACAGTGAATCCATCAGGACCTGAGTTGTTGTTGTGGGCAGGTTCGTCTGGTTGTTTTGTTTCATTTTGTTTTGCTTTGTTTTTGAGACAGTGTCTCACTATGTAGTTCAGGCTGGCCTCAAACTCGAATTAGCCCAGACTGGTCTTGAACTTGAGGCAATCCTCCTGCGTCAGCCTCCCAAGTGCTGGGATTACAGGAGTGTACCACCATGTAGGGCTATGTTGGGAGGTTTTTAATTGCATCTTGAATTTGATCAACTGATATTGGGCTATTTAGGGTTTTGTATCTTCTTGATTCAGCTTTTGTAATTCATATGTATCTAGGAATCTGCATTTCTTCTGCATTTTCCAACTCAGTAGAATACAGGTTCTCAAAGTAGGTATAGATAATCCTCTGGATTTCTACAGGATCTGTTGTGATTTTGCCCTTTCCATTCCTAATTGTGATGATTTGAAGCTCCTTTCCTTTTTTTGATAAAGTTGGGTAATGGTTTGTTGATTTTATTTAATCTTTTGAAGAATCAACACTTTGATTCATTGATTCTTTGTGTTGTTTTCTTAGCCTCCATTGCATTAGTTTCTGCTCTGATCTTTCTAAATTCCTCCTTTGTATGAGTTTTGGTCTTGACTAGTCTCCTTTTTCTAGAAACCTGACATTCAACATTAAATTGTTTATTTCAGCTCAGTCAGTTTTCCTGAAATGGGTATTCATTGCTATGAATTTCCCTTGTAGGAATGCATTCAGTGTGTTCCAGAAGTTCTGGTATGTTGTATTAGCATTATATTTTAATTGTAGAAGCTGTCAAATTTCTTCTTTAATTTCATCTATGACCCATTGGTTGTTCAGAAAGGTGGCATTTAATTTCCATGTATTCATGAAGTTTTTGCATTTACTTTTGCCATTGATTTCCAATTTCATTACACTACGGTCTGATAATATGCATGAGATAACTTAAATTCTTTTGCATTCACTTAAGCATGATCTATGAGGTATACCTATTTTGGAGAATATCCCATGTACAGCTGAGATGTGTATTCTGATGTGGGGTGGAACATTAAGTAGACAGCTACTAAATCCATCACAAAGTTTGGTTCAGTTCTAATATTTCACTGTTGATTTTTTTTGTGTAGTTGATCTACTTGTGACATTAGGGTATTAAGGCCCCATATTACAATTGCATTAGTGTTTATTTGATTTATTATATCTGTTAATATTTGTTTTACATATTTGGGAGTATGGCTATTTGTTACATATGTATTTATGATTGTTACCTCTTCCCTTTAGATCACTCCCTTTACAAGGACATAGTGACCTTCTCTGTCTATCTTAATCAGTTGTAGCTCAAAATCTACTTTGTCTTCAAAGAAAATAGGTAATATGGGTTCCTATCCCATGGAGTATTGCTTTCCATCTTTTGACTTTCACTTTATGAATTTCATTTTTAATTAAATGTGTTCCTTGAATGCAGCATATTAATGGACCTTGCTTCTTAATTTGTTCTGCTAGTCTGTTTCTTTGATTCATGAACTGAGATCTTAGCATTGATGATTATAATTGATATGTACTGACTTATCATTGTCATGGTATTTTCCTGTCTTTGGCTCCTTTTTGTCTGTCTGTTTAATTGCTTGCCTTTCCTGAAGGATTCATCCAGTTGGGGCTCATAGCATTGTAATCCTTGTTATTGCTTTCTAGAATGTCCTTCAGAACATTTTGCAGTGCTTGTTTGGTGTCATGAATTTCCTCGGATGTTCTTTGTCATGGAGGTATCTTAGTCCTCTATCAATTTTGGAAAGTTAGTTTTTCAGGGTACATCAATCTGGGTTGGAGTTTGTTTCCTTTTAGGGCTTAAAATACTTTACCCCAACTTCTCCTTGATTTAAGTATTTGTGTTTAGGAGTCTGTTGTGATTCTGATGAGTTTTCTTTTATTGGTGATTTGTTTCTTTTCTCTAATAGCTTTTAATATTCTGTTCTTGTGTTGAATTTCTGGCATCTTGAGTTATATTCCTTAGATCTTTTTGACCATGGCTAATTGGAGTTCTAGATGCCTCCTTTCCTGTATGTCAAATTCTTTTGCCCTGTCAGGGAAGTTTTCTGCCATGATATTTGTGAGCAGGTTTTTTATGTCATTTTTGCCATCTCTGTTTTTTTTTTTTTACTCCCATCAACCTTATGTTGTTCTTCTTTGCATCATATAGCTGCTGCAGGACTGATTTCTCATGGTCCCTTGCTCTTTCTAAGGAATCCTTCTTTTCATGATCACTAGCTGCAATCATGTCTTCTGTATCTGAGGTCCTGTCCTCACACTGGTTCATTCTGCTGTGCATAATTTCAGTGGAATTATTTATCTCCTAGATATCTGTTTGAATCTGTTTCACAGATTCCCTTTCTTTCCAATGTTGAGTGTTTACAGATTCCCTCATTTTCCTAAGCTCCTCTGTTTTTTATCTGTCTATGCTATAGAGTCACTAAGCACATGTTTCATTACAGTCACCATCTCTGTAGTTATCTGAGAAATTATTTCTGGTTTGATTTTTTTCTAGAGACTCATTCACCTGTTACTTCTGCTATTACCATTTCAGAGAGTCCACATGGGTTTCTTTCAGATTTTTCCAGCTCTTTGCCCCCTGGGTTTGCCTTTGGTGAGCTGGAAGTCTAGGGTTTAGTTTAATTCCTGTGTTGATGCTACTAAATTGTAATCCTGCCACTCCACCAGTGTGGGAACCACACTGAGCCCCAGACAGCTTTGGGAGCCTTGGTGACCAAGTCCCACCCCCCACACCATCACAGGAGCCATGATGAGCCCCAGGGAACCCCAGGATCTTCAAAATGACAAAATGAAGGAGCAAAATGCAACCTTAGGCCTCCACCCCACCCAGAACAAGTCCAAGAGACATCAACTTCTCAAAGCAAACCATCAAGTCAAGATGCTAGTAAATAGCCTATGGCAAGTAGCTTTATTGCTTGTATGTAAAACCCTTAATAAATAACTTACTTCTCAGAAGTGTCTTCTAGCTGTAGCTGGTTTTTGGGTTCTGAGTCTGTTGCAAGATCCTACCTTTTCAATTTCTTGGGGCTGAGAAGTTGTGACCTATTTAGCCCATTCCCTTGTTCTTTAGCACTAGTCTGTAGGATGTTTTATGACCCTGACACAATCTCAGTCTTGGTACACCAGGAAGAACAACTAACAAGAGCAATTATGTCACTTTGCCTAAAGTGGTACTAGCAGGAAAAACAACAGCATCAAACACAGCCTAGAAAAGGACAAACTGAGGTAACCATTAATTTGACACATCAAACCATATAAACTAGATAACAAAATCTAAAATGAACCAGAAAATACTATGCAGTAGATAAGCCCTCAATATGGCAATTTTACTCTCAGGAAAGAAAATTTAAAAGTAGATAGGAAGAGAACAGGGGAAGGGCTGAAGGACAAAGGAAGGTCACCCAAATTTTGTGAAACTGCTGAAGAAGCTAGTAGGGAAAGAGAGATGGAAGGAATAAAAACAAGAACAGAACACAACCACCACAACAGGAAAACTGGAAATCATGTTCACACTCATATAAAAACAATAACTAACAATGAAGAAAAAAACAAAATAAATCTAACAAAAAAGAAAAGAGAGAAGAAAACGTAAAAGAAAAAAATTTAAATGTCCACATCCAGGTGCATCTCCACTGTCAGTGGTAGACAGCATAGGCAGACATCCTAGAGTTAACTAGTCACAGCAAACTAGCTGGAGCTTTACAGCAGGGTAGTGGGAATCCCCATGAGATTGCACCTTTGTTTCTACTTAAGTTCAGGCTGGTTTCTGATCCTGAGGCTGGAACCAGAGCAGTCCAGCCTGCAGCAGTCCATGTGGGACATCCAGACACACGCAGCTGTCACATGCGAAGACTGCCTTGCATGTGAAAGTTGAAGCAAATATTTCTGTGGTAGACTATTGTTTGTGATCACATTATAGTTCACATAGTTTTTTTTTATTTTTGGTATGATCTCTTAGGTTTCTAAGCCAGTAAGCAGCTGATGTAAAAATGTTGATGTCTATCCTAATCACTCATTATATATCTGATATTTTGTTTTATTTTATTGATGTCTGCTATGGTCTGTGCCTGGATGTCCCCCCAAAGCCTCATGCAGTCATGGGGTGGTTTCTAGAGTTCATGAATGATTTATGGTTGTGAGTGCTACATCTGCCCTGGGGCAGGTAGTTTGCATACAATGTAAGGGAGGAAAGAGCCTTGCTTCCTCCTCCCTGTGCTCTCGCTGCTTTGCTGTCCTCTGCTGCCATGCACTGTTGCACTCTGCCATGTGCCACTCTGCCCTGGAGCCAGCCAAGTATGGACTGAAACCTCCACGGACTGTGAGCTAAATAAGCCTTTCCTTCCTTAATTGTGGGCATCAGGTATTTTGTCTCAGCAACAAAAGGAAAGTAACCAAGACAGCATCTTACTGTTCTACTAGGTGCATGTTATACAATATAGTGAGATACTCCTTACAATGTTGGAAGAAAAGAAAGGTGACAAGACTTCCATACAGAAAAGGAAAGCTAAGCACATGTGCTGCTGGTGTAAGTGAGATGTGTGTGTGGAACATGTCGTTTTCTGGTGTGAAGACGGCCTTGGGTGTGACAACTGAAGCAAAGCTTATTTCTGTGGTAGAGTTCTACAGGTATTTTCACTGTAGTTCATAGCGGAATTTACATCTGATGTTATCTTTTAGAATTTGTAAGCAAGGACACAGCTGATGTGAAAATGTTGCCTATTATAAAGGTACAATACATGTTAAGAATTTAACACTTTATTTTGATATTTTATGTTCCTGTTAACTACACATTGTACGATATAATAAGAACTTCCTCACAAAACACTAAGACCACTGAGATCTCAAGTATGTACCACAAAAAGACCAGGAACTCAAAATACACGTGCTGTCAGTGTAAGCAAATTGTGTAGGTGGAACACGCTGTTGTCGTGTGTGCAGACTGTCTCACATGTGATAGTCGAAGGCAACATTTTTGTAAAGTACTATTGGTATTTTCATTGTAGCTGATATGAGAATTTGTGTTGTTCTTTTTAGATTTTGTACACAAAATATAAACAATGCTGAAAATTTTGATGCTCTTTTATAAACAATACTAAAAATTCAATCTTTTATTTTCATAATATTTTCCTGTTACATATTCCTTGTTTAATATAGTAAAACATAACATTAAATTAATAATTCTTAAACAGAAATAGTCTAAAGAACAAACATGAATCCCACAGAGCCATGTTTCTGCACCTTTTTGACAAAATTAGTGTTATGCTCTGCAGGCTAAAACAACTTTCCTGAATCCCGGTGGATATCGTGGAAAGGCCTGGGATCTCCCGCGCGTGACCCACGTCTGAGTTCTTGCTCTCACTCAGGCGAGGAACGCATGAGTAGAGCCAGGTTGACATAACACTGAAGACGGCTCCGACGCAGAAAGAGCAGCTCAAAGAAGGGAAGGAGTGTGAAGCTGAGGTTCACTTGCAGGGTTAGGAAAGCGTGCGCGAAGCTGTCGAGCACAAAGTTCCCGCGAGGGGGCGCTCCAACCACTCTTCGGGGTGGTGTCCTGCTCTGCTCACTTTCAGAAGGGGTTTTAAATCAGTTAGGGTCTTAGCCTTTCTTGCTGCGTGAGCTGTTGCTAAGGTTCATGGAGTCTTAGCGGGTTTCTAGAGTACTCCAGCAGGTCTCTAAGAATAACCATGCTCCACTTGCAAAGGTTTCACAAAGGACAGTTCCTTGCAAGCAGGTGGTAGTGTCTGCCACCATCTGCCAGGTACCTCCCCTTTCTCACGGTCCCTACAACGGAGTGACTACCATCGCTTTCAGAGGGCCACACACTGAGAGCGAGGATAGGAGAGTACAACTCAGCTTCTTCTTTGTAATCATAAGTGCTTCCTGTGAGCACTTGGCTCATAGGAAGGACTTAGAACTTGTCAGCGGCTGTTAGTCCAGTAACGGGACTATGATGCTGGTTAGAAGAAGAAACGCAACCCACAGATGATTACCCGGCAGCTTATGTTTCCTAGAAGACTTTGAAAATCCAAAGGAAGGCGCAGAGTGGAGAATATAGTCTCTCACCCAGATGCAGGAAGAAAATCTTACTTGGTGAAGCAGCAGGATCTGACCAAGACAGAGGCCTCTTGGAGATAGGAAGTTTTCTTCAAGGGGTTGGGATCAAATGCAAGGCTTTGTGTATGCTGGGCACAAAGTACTCCACCACTAAGATACATCTGTAAGCCAAAAATTCTTTTATAAAGAGAGCCATAAACAAGCAGGATAAACATATCTGGTCAACTGTTATCTAGAGAGCCATTTGTCTCCTGTTGGTAATTGAGTTCTCAGCGTTAATAATATGCCAAGTGGGAGAGAACTGAATTTCCTAGGCTTAAAATGGACCTCCAGGACCACAGTAAAGAGGTCTTCATCGAAATAAATTAGGTCTACACCGCCTCCCCGGTCACCTTTGGAATGCCTACTTACATGAACATTAGGTAAGGACGCCATGTGGTTACTGTGAAAAGGGGGGAAGTTTCAAAAAAGATTGCCCAGATTCAGGCGTGAAAGGAAAAGGAGACAAAATTCCCAGCATTTCCCGTGAGCTCTGCAAGGCACTCCACTGGCCTGATGAATGTCCCTGAACGGCCTCCACATGTACAGTAGTGGGATCCTTAGTAGGTGGAGCGTAGCAGAGGGCCTAGCACGCCCTTTGAGAGGACTGCGGGAGCCCAGGCTCTTGCTGTTCTCCTCATTTCCAGCGCATGGTGAAAGTAGAATCCCCGACACAAGGGCTCCCCTTGTCGGAAATTTAGAGTGATGTGACCACCTGATTGTGAACTTGAACTTCCAGGTCCATGTGCCACAGAAATCTTTTAGGTCTGTGAGTTGTTACATCAGGTATCTCATTACAGTTATTCCATTGTAACGAGGGAGAGCTGACTGATACACACAGGAATCGAAATTTCTACTCCAGTGAACATTATCAAGATAGACTCTTGCATGTATGTACAACAATCTTCAGCACTTTAGTAAAATGAAATGCTGAGGACCAGCTTGATGTAGTATAAGCAGATAATAATTGATATTAATAAACTGGCATAAAAAGAAATTGACAGTCTGTCCTAGGCCTACAGGACTTGCAACAAGACCCCTGGAAGGCTTAAGACAGATTAATCTTTAAGCCAATGACCAGAACTGAGGCTAGCAAAGGTCTGTGAAGTTCTCGTGCCTCAAAGCAAGATAACATGGCAGCTGAGGACTTGACTCATGCAAATTCTCCTAGCTCAGTAGTCGAAGTTAGCAGACTATAGGTTACTAGGTAGCCAGATCTGTTCCTGTGTGCTTTCCCAAAAATGCATTGCTCTTCAATTCTTGAACCTTGACTACAGCAGCAGTTCACCCCTACCACTTCCTGCAGCCACCAGCACACCCCTCAGTCAAGCTGTGCACCTAATATAGGCCAGAGATACCATGCTTCATGGTCCTAGCCTGTCAGTGGGTTTTGATCATCCTGGTGCCACTTGTAATTAAAATACACATGCTGTCTGTGTTTTGTTCTGTCCTCGTACCTCTGAGCAGATCAGGGGTCCTAGGCCAGGACCCCTAATGAAATACATAAATGTCCAAGGGTGCAGATGAGTAATATCTCGTGTGTTCTGGAAGTGGGCATTGTATATCATGTGTTCATACCTGCTATCAGCCATATTTGCTATAAATGTTAGTGACATACTTAATGCTGAATAAAAATACCAATCCCAGTAACAGTAGACTTAATTTAAAAAATGCCAATCTCAGATTTAGTATAAAGTAACTATCATGGCAAATCGTTTTGCCTAAGGAAGAAGTGGCTTGGCATCCTAGAATTATAAGAAAGAGAAACTATCTCCCCTCAGGTGCATAGTCTGTGTAGTAACTATGGATTTAATCTTACCTGTAGCTTGGCTCCTGCATTACAGAGGTTGGAGATCAGTTTTCTCCTAAACAATCCTTGGTTCTCAGCAAAGGGACTTTTGCACACTAGGGAGCTCCTGGCTATCACATGGTCTGCACAAAATCCTGGACCCCAGTTTATGCGAAGGCAGGAATGAAGTGCAGCCCAGTGGAAGAAGGATGTTATGGTTTAGATATAAAATGCACCTCCAAATTCTCACACTCAAAGATAGGGCCTGGCCAGACAGAGAATGTCACCGGGGGCATGACCTGGCAAGGGTCTATATCTCTCCTTCACTCTTTTCCTCTCTCTGCTTTGTGGCTGGTTTTGCTTGAGCACCTTTTCCTACACTGTGTCCCTTTGTCATCTAGTTTCTGAACTGGAGCCAGCTAACATTCAAGGCAAAATAAACCTTTCTTCCTTTAAGTTGTGGGTGTTGGGAATTGTGCTCAGTGATGGGAAAGAGACTAAGATATTGGTACCAAAAGTGAGGTCATTGTTACGATGTACCCGACAATGTAGTTCAGCAGTCTTTGTTGGTTCACAGCAGGCATTTAGAAATGGTCACCAGAGAAGCATTAAAATGAATACTATAAGTCAACCTTCACAGGAGATTCAGGTTGAAGTTCAAAGTACCAAAATACTCCGATAGATTTATATGGTAAATGTCATGATTAGGATTTTTCAGTTGACAGCAAAGACTCTACTAACAGATCATATGCCATGTACGTTGTGTTCTAACAGAAAATTTGTCTACATCTTGCCCATGTCCTGACATTTTGTGAGAGGCTGAGATAAAGTGTGGTAGAGTAATCAATGTGGAAAAGTTCAAAACAATCCAATATTTAGGTTGTGGCATGGATAGTATAGCTCTTTTTATCCAGCTATTCAGTGAAAATCAGGAGATGTATAAATGTTACATTTTCATCAAAAAGTAAGCACCCAAAAGCTGGGGCAAAGGAGAACGCGTGTGATGAAAAGGTTAGAATTAAAAAGAAACCAAATACCGTATTTTACATCAAGCCAATAGGAATGACGGCTTAAAGACATGTTTAGAATCAGCAAGAGCCTACTTTTTGCAGGCACAAAATATAAAGCTTTCCTTTGAGAATGAGCCTACAGATCCCTGCTTGAAAAGGGCCACCTGGGGAATGGGTTCTGTGAGATTTGTTTTATAGTACTTGGCCATCCAGGCACTCAGAGGCCGTGATGGAAAAGGACTTGGCAACTGCCGGACCTTGGCATAATCCTCAGAGTGCTGGTTTTATGGATATGCGAAATGCTGGAGATGCAGGGTCATACACGGTTCCTCCCAGATTTCTAATAAAGATTCAAGAGGCCACGCAGTCTGACCCTGAGACAGCACTGCAGAAAGCCATGAAAGCAGATCTGAAAGTGTAGTGGAAACTCCAGGCAATTAGAGATGGCAGTAATATGAAACATCTGATGATGAAACACACAGGCATTGAACAGAGCCAACCTAAGAAGTCATGTGCTTGGCAAAACATTATATAACAGGGCTGGAGAAACTCAAGTCTTTTATAGCTCACATCTTGCTGAAACCTGCCACAAAACAGCTTCTACCAGGTAATGAACACTGAGCTTCAGAATTTAGTGTTTGTTCTGCTGGGTTTCAGTCATGCTCTGGTCCCGTTCCTCTCCATTCTCCTATTTCTCTCTCTTAGAAAGGAAATACTTGCATGTGCCATTGTATATCAGAAGCATTTAACATTATTTTTATCTCTGCAAGTGCTCGCAGCTAAGGGTTTGCCACGAATCTCAGAGACTTTGGACACGGACTTTTCAGCGCTGCTGGAACTGTAAGAACTTTGGAGACTCGTGGAGATGAATTAAACGTATTTTGCATAATGAGATGGGCATGAGCATTTGGGCAGAAGGGGTAGAATATTATGCTTTATATCTAAAACCCCTGCCCCACCCTGGAATTTTCATACTTGGAAGGGTTTCTAGTCAGATGAAGCAGATCACTGGGGGTGAGGCAAGAAAGGGTATGATGCTCCTCCTTTCTCAATTCTACAGGTCCCTGCCTCTCTCCCTCTCCCTCTTTCTCCCCTTCCCGGCTGCCATGAGATGAGGACCTTCTCTGCCATCTTCTTTCTATCTTGGATACATCAGCTATGCACTGAAAGTGCAAGCCAAAATAAGCCTTTTCCCTTTCAACTGTGGGCGCTGGGTAACGTGTCCAGTGACTAGAAAGTGACAGAGACAAACAACCTACTTTCCTTCACAGGCCATTTTGTCCCATGTGTTCTTCTACGCTCAGAGCAATTTGCTGTGCTTGTTTTGGTATGATGCACACTCCCCACAGCGCCTCCCCGAGGGAAACACAGGCCTTGCCACGTGGAAAGGAAAATGCGCCTGAGAGCAGACAGGTTGGTTAAAGAAACTTGTTTGCTGTGAGAATAACACGTTTGTGGTCTCTGTGAGGCAAAATGAAGAGCAGAGTTGAAATTTAGATATGGAAAGTGATATCCAGTGGATGAGAGGTAGGACTCTAGGAACAATTTGGATATCAGCATTTCTGAGCTGTACCTACTGTCTACCGGATTACTTTGGTCATGCCAGGTCTCCATAAGCCTCAGTTATATGTAAAATTTACAACAGCTTCTGCCACCATTGTGGGACATGTCTGAGCCCAGGGAGAGCCAGGTTCACTCTTTGAACTGCCTGAGGGAGCCCGGACTTGGTGCTCTGCCTCCACCACCATCATGGGGTGCATCAAGCTCCAGGAGCAAGACACTCTCTGAGAGCAGCTAGGACAGGCCAGATCTGGTGCCCTGCCTTCTGCCACCGTCATGGGGCAAGTCTGACTCCCAGGGAAAGACAGATGCTATGTGAGCTGCCTAAAAGAGGCCAGCTTTGGCTTACCAACTCCCACTACCGGCCTGGAGCAAGTCTGACATGCAGGAAACCGAGGGACCTTTGGAACCTTCAGTGAGCTTCCTGGGAAGGGTTAGGATTGGGGCTCTGCCTCCTGAATTGAAGGTGACAAGATGAAGGAGCAAAATGCAATCTCAGAACTCCGCCTCACTCAGAACAAGACCAGGAGACATCTCCATAGGAAAACTAGGAAGTCACAAACCAGAAATTTCTGAAATGATACCAACTGAAGAAAAGAAACAACTCCATCGAGCCATAGAAGAAATCAGATCAGAAATAATCTCTCAGGTAAAAAAAAATAAATAACAACAATAATGAAAGAATTGAAAAGCATATCTAAAGAAGATATAGATAAAAAAAGAGAGGCACATAGAAAAATGATGGACATGTTGAATGAACAATATAGGAAAGAACTAGAATGCATGAAACAGATTCAAAGACATATCCAGGAAATTAAACCATTCATCGACAGCTGGCAAAACCACCTTAACAAAGGTGAAGATAGACATTCAAAAGTTGAAGATAGCATTACAGTTACTATAGAGCCAAAGACAAAAATCACATGATCAATTCATGCAGAAAAAGCTTTCGATAAAGTCCAATGCTTATGCATGACAAAAGCCCTACAGAAAATTGGCATAGATGGACTTTACCTCAAACTGATAAAAGCCATCTATGACAAACCAACAGCTAACATCATTCTAAATGGTAAAAAACTGAAAGCTTTCACTCTAAAATCAAGAACAAGACAAAGATGTCCACTGTCACCACTCTTATTCAACATAATTCTGGAAATATTAGCCAGAGCAATTAGACGAGAGAGAGAAATAAGAGGAATAAGGATAGGAAAGGAAGTGAAATTATCATTATTCAGGATGATATGATACTCTACATAGAAGACCCCAAAAACTCCACTGTTATGGTTGATACATTGTGTCAACTTGGGGAATCTAGAGGTTTAGCTGAGTGACTCAGGAGGAGGCTGGGGTGCTTACTTTGTAAACATCCTGAGCCTGTGGAAGAGGAGGGCATGGAGATTATGTGGGAGGTTCACACTCCCTGGGTGAGGGTAGGCTGTTTACAATATAAGGGAAGAGAAGAAGCTGCTTGCAGCCATTCCTCCATTTTGGCTGGTTGTCTTTGCTGTGCTCTGCTGCCCTGAACGGTTTGCCCTCTGCTATTTGCCACTCTGCCTCTGAAGCAGCCGGGTATGGACTGAAACCTCCACAAACTGTAAGGTAAATAAACCTTTCCTTCCTTCATTTTGGGTGTTGGGCATTTTGTCTCAGCAACGAGAAAAAAGTAACCAAGACATCCACCTAAAGACTTATAGATTTAAAAACCAAATTCAGTAGGGTAGCTGGATATAAAGTCAACATTCAAAAATCAATAGCATTCTTGTACACAAAAAACAGACTGAGAGAGAAATTAGCGAAATCACATCTTTCATAATAATATATAAAAAAGTGAAATACATAGGAATCAATCTAACAGAAGAATAAAAGATGTACACAGTGAAAATTACACTACTCTGAAAAAAGAGATCAAAGAGGATTTCAGAAAATGGAAAGATATTCCTTGCTTATGGATAGGAAAAACCAACCCTGTGAAAATGGCCATATTCCCAAAATTGTTGCACAGATTCAATGCAATCCCAATTAAAATACCATTAATATACCTCACAGATCTAGAGAAAACACTCCTAAAATTCATCTGGAACCAGAAGAGGCCTGGAATAGCAAAAGCAATCCTGGGAAACAAAGGAAAAGCAGGAGGCATCACAATACCTGACTTTAAATTATACTACAAAGGTACTGTGATAAAATCAGCATGGTATTGACAAAAGAACAAGACCTGAAGATCAATGGAATAGGTTAGAAGATGCAGACACAGCTACAAAGACATTCAACCACCTTATCTTTGACAATGGGGCCAAACGTTCACTGGAAGAAAGATAGCCACTTTAATAAATGGTGCTGGAATAACTGGCCTACATGCTGAAGACTAAAACTAGACCCACGCCTGTCACCATGCACTAAAGTAAAACTGGATCAAAGATCAAAATATCAAACAGAAACACTAAATCTAGTGGAAGATAAAGTAGGTAAAAATCTCAAAGACATAGGGGTAGGCAGAGAGTTCACAAACAAAGACCAAACTGCATGGGAAATATTTCAAAGAATCAACAACTGGGATCTCATTTATTGAAAAGTTTCTACACATCAAAAGAAGTCACCAACAAAGTGAAAAGAAAACACACGAATTGGGAAAAAATTTTATCCAACTACCCCTCACAAAAAGGACTTCTTTCTAGAACACGTAAAGAATTAAAAAGACAATGCCCCCAAAAGTCAAAGACTTAATACAAAAATGAGCATCTAAGTTGAATATGTACTTCTCAGATGAAGAAATACTAATGGGCAATAAATATATGAAAAAATGTTCAACATTATTGGTCATTCAAGAAATGCAAGTTAAAACAACACTGAGATTTCATCTCACCCCAGAAAGAATGACTATCATTAAGAAATCAACCAATGACAAATGTTGCAGAGGCTATGGGGAAAAAGAACACCTCTCCACTGTTGGTGGGAGTGTAGATTGGTGAAATCACTGTGGAAATTAGTCTGGAGATTCCTCACAAAACTAGGATTAGAAGTGCCACTTAACCCAGCTATTCCCCTTCTGGGTATTTTTCCAGAAGAACTGAAAACATCATATCACAGTGATATATGTACGCCCATGTTTATAGCAGCACAATTTGTCACAGCTAAATCTTAGAAACAACTCAAATGTCTATCAACTAAGAAATGAATAAAAAAGATGTGATATTTTATACAATGGAGTATTACTCAGCTACAGAGAAAGATAAACTAGAGGCTTTTATAGGTAAATGGATGCAACTAGACCATACTCATTAGGGAAATAAATCAGATTCACATGTGTAAGCAATGTATTTCCTCCTACTATGAGAACCTGAAAGAGTAAATAAAATCTCAAAGATAAAATAGGTATTGTGAAAGGGAAAAGAAACTGCTCAAATAGGAAGGAGCAATTGGGATAAAGGAGGGGAGAGGAAAAAGAAAGAAGGAAGAGGAAAAACTTATATATATATATATATATATATATATATATTCACAAGATAGCTAAGATTACTGTACTACTAATGTCTATTAGTTTATTGAGAGGAACTATTAATGTGTAATTATTTGATCAATCTTGCGTACCTATATCTGGTTATAAGTGCAACCATTTTGAAGATGACATTATGTAACATAACAACCATGCTTAATATCCTATCAGGATATTTTGAAGTTCTGTATCATTTTTTATTGTTCTCTGTGCTGTTTTCTTTATGTATTTGTTTTTGCTACTTTGAATTTTTTCTATTCTCTTTAAAATGCAAAACAAAATTTATATGTACATACAAGAGAGCTGGGATAGGTGTATTGCTGATTTCTGTGGTTTATTGAAAGGAAGAGTCAGTGCTAAAAATTTTACTTTTTCTTGACCGATTTTGCATGCTTGAATCTGGTCATCAGAATGACTGATCTGAAAACAACAATATGCATTATAAGAACCATTGTTGAACTCCAACCATCTTGTATGGTGAAGCTCTGCACCATTTCACAATGTTCTTTTTATTACTTCTTACTGTCTTTGATTTTTTCATCAATCTTTCATTCTTCTGGTGGACTAAGCAACTTCATTGATGATAATAATATATAATGTAGCAAACATTGTTAATTCCTATGATTCTGTTTTGAGGTATCTTTTTTTTCTTTTGCAGTTGTTTTATTTTGTCTTCTTGTTCTTTTGTTAGTTTTTTTAATATTTAAAATTTAAAAATTTAAATATAAAATGATAAAAATGCAGGGATATGTGCACTAGTAAGTAAAATTCATTGTCCTTAGATAAATAATTGAGATCAGGTGAAAAATCTGAAAAGAACTATCAGACTTATAGATAACTTCGACTGGTAGAGAAGTTGGGAGCCAGCGGGATAAAACTGCTATTCCAGGCCTTTCAGAACAGTGTTTGAATGTGGCTCTTCCCCAACCTGATGTGCCTACTCGTGCTCATGCTTCGACTACACGTGCTTTCATCTTTTGGAAAACATTGTTTATTTTCACCGAGAGGCTGCCAAACACCAAGTGATTATGGAGATGGAACCAATAATAAATGCTCCAAACTCCTTTGACTGGGACCCACTAGACTGACCTGGTAAAGGAAGTTCATCACTGCTAAACCCAACAACTTCTATCCAAGGCCCACCAGGTTAGCTCCCTGAAGAAGATCCCCCTGAGTGTGGTCTCTTCTACACTGACCTTTCTCAGCTCAAAGGAGCTAGACAAAAGTATGGCTGTTGTTCCCTAGTAGTTAGGGATAAGTCTTTGGAGGAAGGGAATATTATAGGCAGCTAACTCATGTAAAAATTAATATACAGTAAGAGATGGAATGGGCTCTCAAGGAAGTCAATGAAAAATAAAAACATCAGAGTTGGGGGTGGAGGTGCATCTGAACAAGCCAAGGCCTCAAGACAAAGTCCCAATGTTACATTTGCATACTTCTCTAAGAGATGAGCAAAACTGCAATCTGTACCATTCCGTTCATTAAATCCAGATTTGCACTAGACACCGGGTGGGTGACAGGAACACGTGGACCCATCTGCCCCAAAATGTTCTTGTTTTAGAAGTCATAGAGGAGCCAAGGTTAACGATGTGAACTATATACCCTTCCTACGTGCCCAGCTTCCCTACTGGATCAATATTAGCTAAGCATCTGTGTTTGTAATTTTTAGAGTTGGTTTTCTGAGACAGAGTCTTTGTGTCAAAGCTGGCCTTGAACTCCGACAATCCTCCTGCCTCATCCTCCAGAGAGCTGGATTGCAGTTGTGTGCCAACACACCTGGTTATACTGGTAATGTTATTGGTTGAGTATGGTTTGGCTCACGTTGTGCCCATATTTGCTATATAAATGGCCCTCGACGAAGGCCTCGATGACAACCCATTTCCTGTCTCTCAAGAGCTTTGTTCAGGAAGTATTTCTCTGGCCCATTGGTAACCTGTGTTGTTCCTTGGAATTCAGGTCCGCGAACGGGGCAAGAGTGACATCTGGCGGGTTGGGAGTTACATGTCTCCTGTATCAGTAGGCTGGGGAGCAGGGATCTGTGTCCAGCACGGATGGGCGGGGGTTTCATCAGGGAACACAGAGGAAGGTATGAATGGCTTGCTTATGTGCTTATGTGTTTGATTCATTGATTCACAGACACCGGATCTCGTTATGCAGCCCAGGGCGGCCTGGAACTCACTCATAGGCGAGGTAGGCCTCAGACTCACAGCGATCCTCCTGCCTCCCACTCGCAGAGTGGTGGGGTACCAAAAGCGCCCCTTTCAAAGTCTGTGAGGAAGAAAGCTGAGTTCCAGAGCAAGCACGGCGCCCC